>OY720461.1:8649884-8767384 GCA_963082715.1 Harpalus rubripes
TTATTTTAATTTTCTATATCTTGTTACAATCTTGTAATTATCAAATAAAGGATCAAACAAACAATGGTAATTAAAGAAACGAACTCGAGCGACCGCGAAGTGCTTGGAATTAGCAGGAGTCTGATTTTGTAATTTTGATATCTACTACAGATTGAAACCTATAGCCAACATTAGGTGCAGATTTGAAATCGATTACCCGAGGTCAGCCGAGTACAATCTACAGAGATAGATTTCGAACGTCACTCACTAAGTTCACTGTGTGTTCTTGTTTGTTTATTAATCGAAATCTGATAGATTTCAAAGTTACAAAATCAGACCCCTGATTTGACAAGAACAATGATTGGGCTTATTTTAATTCTGAAGTACCAAAACTTTATTAGACGATTTCGAGCGTTACATCCGTTCACTTAGTTACGGTATGATGTGATGTCATTAAAACTTATAAATATGTCAGACTAAAACTGTCACAACCACTCAAAATGTATGTAAATAAAAAATCAAAGTGTTTTTATAGCATTGGAGGATGCAATGAAATACTTTAATGTTAAATAATAAATAATTATTTAAATTCTTTTATAAAATAAAATTATTCTGATTATGAAATTTCAAAAGAATCGGTGGTGACACAGTCGGGACTAAAGCACGAGCAGTTGCCTTCTTGGTCTTCAGTCATTTAGTCAATCACCAGTTCCGTGATGGTGTTTTGAGCTTGCAGCCGGAAGGCAAAGTGCCCTTATCAATATCTTCGGTGCCTAGCTCCTGCCATTGTAGCATAATGAAACCGCAGGTGGTGTACATGTGTCTCATTTTCGATGTTTTTTTAAGGTATCTCGGGTAATATTAAAGATAAAGCAAAACAGTTTGCACATTCCACAGTCAACCTTTCGAGAAAAGTTTACTAGTCCTTTCACTACATGGAATTTCGATCTCCTTTCGTTTCTGAGCTACAGGCAACAACTTGCTTTTCGCTCATTTCGAAAATATCACATATCTTATTTATTATGATAGTAAGAGAAAAATTGTTTTAACAAACTTTCAACTGTTTTTTAGGTAGAATAAAATGGCATAATTAGATTTTTTTAAAACTTAATAATTCTCGAAATATAACACAAAGTTATGATTTTTTAAATGGGAATCTATATTGAAAATAGTCTCATCGTTTTGCTTATTTCATAAGCTTTTCAGTGATATATAACAAGTCTCCATTCTTTTATTTTAAACATGAAGAAAAGATAAATTATAAATTTTTTAGGGTGAAAAATTGAAAATGATTAAGAAACAAATGAAAGAAATAAATTATAAATCGTCAATTGTTTATTTCTAATGTTATTTATTTCAAGTTTACAAATTTTTTCAATTTATTTACTTTAAAAGAATATTAAACCATTTTTTTCAAAGCCAACTGTAACGTCCATAAATAATAACTTAACTACCCCGAAAATAATTAGTTAAGAATAATTTTGAGAACATAATTAATAATTATAGAATTAAAATAAACAAATGATAATTTATAATTGATTTTTTCATTTGTTTGTATTTTAAATTTTTTTTGCACCCCAATAAATTAATAATTTATCTTTTATTTATGTTTAAAAGAAAAGAATGTAGACTTGTTATATATCATTGAAAAACTTATGAAATAAGCAAAACGACGAGACTATTTTTAACATAGGTTTCCATTTAAAGAAATCTGATGTGGCCAGCACATTACCTTCCGTCAGTTCTATGTATTTTGTATAAATGTCATACAGAAAGTTCCTTGCAAAATATTATATTTCTTGTACATTACCTTAAGGCAGTTGTATGTATTTTATACAAATTCCATACAGAAAGTTTCTAACAAAAGATCCTATATTTCCAGTAAAATTATAACATAAACATACTGTCAACTGCACTTGACACTGACACCTTTCAATCAGAATTTTCTTAATGTAGCAGCTGTTTCCAGAGTTATAGCAAAGCTGACTAATATATATGATATTTAATTTCTTTATAATTTTTTAACTCTATGTCCATTTAATACGAAGTATAAAATGCATTCAAATCGTGTAGAGAATAAATAATTCTTTAATATTTATAATAACATTAAATGTGAAAAAATGATATTTAACATCGTTTTTTCAAGAAAAACTGTTAAAATCTTCAAATGAGGGTACTTCCGGTTGATCAATTATAACCAAAATCTAATCAGCTCTTCACATGGATGTAACGAAGAGGAATACAAAAGAATTATGATTTTAGGAATTGTAGTATTAGAGTTATCGCATTAGAAAATTTTGTCACACACAGACACACACACACACACACACACACACACACACACACACACACACACACACACACACACACACACACACACACATACAGACATCATCGTAAAAATAGTAAAATCGTATTCTAGGGATCCTGAAACGTGCTTATTCATCAAAAACTCACCACCGAATTTTTTGACCAAAGACAATACCTTCCTTACCTAAAGGTGACGGAAGGTAAAAACCATAAGTTTGTGTGATAATTCGAGAATTATTAAGTTTTCAAAAAATCTAATTACGTCATTTTATTTTATCAAAAAACAGTTGAAATTTGTTAAAACAATTTTTCTCTAATTATTATAATTAATAAGATATATCTTCGAAATGAGCGAAAATCGAGTTTTTGCCTGTACTTCAGAAACAAAAGAAGATTGAAAATTGCTGTGGTGACTGTTAAACTTTTCTCGAAAAGTTGACCCTGGAATATTCAAATTGTTTTGCTCTATCGTTAATATTACCCGGGATACCTTAAAAAAACATCGAAAATGCGACAGCCTGTACTTGAAGCGCTTTAGTTTCTATCACACGTATAGCCTTACTGAATTCCATACTACTCAATTTCCTGGGATACTAACATCGCGCGCTCGAAGCTTTTTACGTGATCCATAATATTACCGAAATTTGTGTACCCTTTTCTGACAAAATTGTAATTGTCAAACACCCAATCGGCGACAAATGCCAACTTGTTTTCTTATAATTCTATCCATTCAAACTTAGGTATGTTCTTAAAAGCACCAACTTCTGTGGTGTGTATGTTATTGCCTTTATGACGTACCTATCTGAAGTCCGGTAAATTGGCATAAGTGCCTGCATGTATTATTTCAATTTGCTTGTTTTGGAAATCTGCAATTTGTAATAATGGCGAATGCTGATGGAAACCACGGGAATATCACAAATGGGATTATTTCCAAAAACTATTTCCTTAATATTGTTTCGATGTGGATAGAGAACGTCCTGTTCTTGTACGCTATACAAGAACAATGTTCGCAAGCTAGTAATTGTACACGATAAAATCCAGTGAACATCGATCTTTTAATGGTCCATTTATACAAACCCTTTGCTTTGCAAATTATAATTAGAATAAATTAAAGGAAGTGTCTAGTGCATACTACATTATCCAGACAAAAAATAGTGAACTTTCGCACATGCGCAGAAATGGACATAGATTTGTATAAGTAGTTGGAGTGTGTAGGATCACGAATTTTTAAATTTCAGAATTTGGCGTACGACATAGCTGGCTCACCAGTGGTCGCTGTTAGTTCCAGAGGGAATAGAATTTTTTATGTTCGCAAAGCATATATATATATATATATATATATATATATATATATATATATATATATATATATATATATATATATATATATATACATATATATATATATATATATATATATATATATATATATATATATATATATATATTCATGAAGAAATTATTAAGCATAAATAATAAGCATTTTTTCCTGATAAATTATAAAACATTGAAACAGTTTGACAATATACAAAGTACAACGGCCGATGGCGCTAGTGTTTGTGTATTTTACTTTGGTACGTTTAACCTTTAATAAACATTTTTTGTTTCTTTATGTATAATCAGTTTGCGATGTTATACCTCTCTCTTTCTCTATTTCACTTTCGTCCCGAATCGCTGGCATTCGTATAGTACTGGCATGGTAAACGATGAATAAAAATTGAAATTGGCAGATGATACATTTGTTTCTATTTGTGAAAAATTATTATCGATCGAGTTACAGAATAGGGGCGAATATCTGTATGTATAAGAATGTTAACAAAAAAATATTAAGAATTGTTTGTATAATGTACGAGAGAGTGTCATGTTTCTTCAGGACACTCAAAATAATAAAGTTGAACTTGTAAACTTTGGCTATCAATTTGACAGCATATTAGTAGAATTAAAATTAAGTTCTGCAAAAACTCTTTAACAATTAAAAAAAAGGTGTCCTACATTTTTGAAACGTTTGGCTAATGAAGTAATTAAAAGGTTACCGTAAAATATATATTTATTATAAAACAAATATTTCTCACACAAGGTACGTCTAAATCAAATGAGACCCAAATTTAATGAAATAGCTTTTAATTGTAAAGATAATTTTAGTAACTTGGAAAATCTTTTAACTGTAGACTGAAGTGTTTTTTCACGTAATGGGAAAATACCAAATGATATAGTAACATTTTTGTATTTAGAGTTAAATGCTGTGAAGAAAAGCTATTTCGAAACACTAGCTCGTTATGTTCTGTTTGAGTGCCAAATTTTTAAATTGTATCTATAAAATTCTAATTAATTGTAATGTATTTTTTTTAAATAAGATAGCTATATAAACTTGATTCATATTATACATTAGAATATGTTTCAATTTTTCACATTACTACAATCAGCAAATTAAAGATGTTATTAGTGCCTGAATAGCTGAATCTATTGAAAACAGCTGGACGCATCGTACTCCAATATCTGCTCGAGTTGTTTCGCTAGCTAAAGGGCTATGCAAAATCTAGCTTCCATTATGATTTTAAAATTATTTATGCAGTTTAGAAAATGTCATAGCGTAGGTAAAATGAAGTATACAGTTTTATTATTTAATAAATTCGATATTAGTCGTGAAAAGGATCAAGATCAATAACAATGAGGAAAGCAAGCAAAATTCATAAATTAGAATTTATATCACTTTTAAATGTTACAGTACTTTTTATATTATATCATATATTTATTGTATTATATTTTTCATATTATATTTTTAAGGGGATGGTAATGTAGCGGCATGATCAAGTAGCCGCTACGTTACCAACAAAAACATGGTTATTTATATTATATTAGTTCAGTTGTTTTATATGATATTACAAAATAAACACTTTTATTCTCAATTTTATTCATAGCGTATATTCATTATGTTAGAATTACTATTATACATTTATACATTTATATAGAATCACTTCGTTACTTATTCTTATAAAACCTGCTACAAGTGAATCAGCGAAACGTTAATTTTTTACAATTAAACGTATAAAAAAATTTAGCAGAAATTCACAAAATCTTTATTTAGGTAGAAAAACTTGTATTATCCATAACGGCGTATTAACTATTAATCCGTTGATAAATATTCAGCTGATGACAATTAATGTAAATGTCATTTAATTTTATTGGTGGTAATTGTACCTTCCCTTCAAAAAGTATTAATATGTAAGCTTTTAATTTATTTATAAAATATACTTTACACATTTATCTATATTTTTATTTTGATATAGGTAGAGATTAAACTGATTCAAAAGGAACTATTTCTATATATAGCGAAAGTGAAAGATATAAATGTATATTTAAAAATAATGAAACCAATGCGGTATTAAGTAAAAATATAGACGAAGCATGAGACCAAGTTACAAATTATGAAAACAGCTAGAATACTGCCAGCAATAAATATTAAAATTAGGATTCAAAGATGTGATCAGTCCTTGATATATGGAATATGTTGAATCAGTTGATCATTGACTTTTTATAGTAGATTAGCTTATTTATTAATGGTGAATTGGATTGATTCAGACTCTGCGTTGAAATGTGGATCAACTCACGATTAATAAATGGTGAATTTGGCCATAAAGGAATCTAATAATTTTTATGAAAGAGTTGATAACGATTTTTCTAAAAAAAAAGGGCATCGTATTTCGTTCGAACTTCAATACTGTAAACTACCACTATCGCCTAAAACTGCAAATGTTATATTAAATATAATACATAATTACTTTGTTCTGCTTACATGTACCTTTACTAGTTAATATGTTATAAATTATTGTGTTTTTATACAAGTACTTTTAATAATATAAACTTTCCCTTTAATAAAAGTCACGGCACGCCACTTCTGGAGACTTTTAATATGTCTACTTCATCTGTACGTTGCATGCTCATCATACAAAGAGTAACACGACTTATTGCTGCACAAACTCAACGTTTTATGAAAATACCAGCAAGTTGTAAATAAGAAATAAGACAAGTTTGTTTAGAATTCCATAGAATTAGTGACTTTGCTGTGTGCGGCGCAACAGACTGCACACATGTACGTATAGCCCTCGCCACTCGCTAAGGTTATGGACGGTATTTGATCAATGAACACAAACATCGTGGGATTTCCATATCTGTGCGCCAGTGTGGGATTATACAGAATTCTTAAGTGAATTAACGGCAAGTGGAAGTTTACTATTACTATTATAGATTGCATTATGCATAAATATATCATGGTACATTACCCATTGCCGAGTGCGCCAATCTACTTAGCAAGCAAATATCGGTAATTGTGACGATTATTATTAAATAATATAAATGTTTAAAATACTATTTTATATTTTTACCCTTATAATCCCTTAACTAATAGCCCTGCGGGGAGGGTCTAGCACGTAGGTAACCTTAAAGCGTGGCGCGCACTATACAGAATCTCTTGGATGTGTTAATGCAGAAACTTTTCGAAATTTACGACAGACTCAACAATCACCTGGAGTCACATTATATTAAATAATTGTTATTGTTAATTTTGGATTTCACTATTTTTATCGTGCAGAATTTTAGCCCTATCGCCTCGTTCCGTTCCCGTATCGTGTGTTAAATAACTTAGTTAGTTGAGCGGGTTAGTTTTATTCAACTGGTGCCTAAGCATTAACCACCCTTATCAAGCACACCCCGTTAAAAAAGCCTGAACTTCAAGATATTACGCCGTACCGTGCCGAGGAACGCAAGGTGATTTACCATTAACGGCGGCCTGCAGGTGAAGTGGCGGGGCCTGCAGTATGCAGTCTAGTCGGGGCAAGGAGCATTGCTCTGATGGTCCAGGTATTTCTGTCCCACTCGTAGGAACCCACCTAAGCTTAATGGAAAAAAATGATGACGGCGATGAAAAGGACACCGGAGACGGGAAAACGCAAGATTTAAACAACCAAGACAGGTAAACCGGGCACGATTCTGGAAACTCGGAGGGGAAGCTGGGAGCCCCTTCTAGTACAAGACCAACAGAGGAGAAGAGAGGGGAAACAAGCGAAGAACAGCTCCTCCAAAAGAGACCGCGATTACAACAGACACCACGCCCCGTGACAAAAAATATAAGTACGGATAGCGAGTTAATAAAAGCGAGCATAGCTGGTTCTAGTAAACAGACCTGGTTTCCACCACTCCAAAAAGCATATTGAACACCGGTTCTTGGAGTGCTGGTAGACCTCACTGACACGCCAGGAAATATATGACAGGAAAAGGAAAGAAACGCCACCCACTAGGATTTAATACATTCATTAGGAAAATGGGAGGAAACCCGGGACCAGAGTCAACAAAGCAACCTCGGAGGAAACTAAAACTCCTGTACGAAAAGACATGGCAACGACACAAGAAACAGAGGAAGATCATGATGTAGAACTCTTATCAGTTATTGGGCATACTAACTGCCTTAGAGCAACAAATCGCACAACTTCTAAACAGGAAAGTAAGCAAATGTAGTACAGCTAAATTCGACTTCATCTACAATGTTAGAATAGAAGGCGAAGGCGAACATATATTTCCTTTCAAACAGCCCCAGAAAATATGGTACAGGACAGGAAGGGCGAAGTATGCATCATCACTGACGATAGTGAAAACGAAACTAATGTAAGAAAGGTAATAAGGAGTCTGCTAAAGCACAAGGACATTAAAATAACCTTGACACAATGAATGGGAGGAACCACAAGAAAAGTGCGCCTACAAACTTGGGAAGAGACACTAAAGATAAAAATCATAGTAAGGACTCAAAATGCAAGCCTGTCAACAGGCAAAACTGCAAGCTGAAAATAAATGCGATCATTATTCTGAAAGAGCAGGGGAGTCACGAAGAACTCTTCTTGAAGCAGAAAGATGCCAAAAAGGAACTCATAGAACACAACGTCAAAATAGATACGATACGATAAGCTCGTGGCGGTGTCACGTTAGTAGTGTTGCAGAAGGAAAACAATACCTTCTCACAACTTCAGCAAATACTGCACAAAAGAACATGTACTAAGTCTACGATGACGTCGTTACCCCAGCACACACTATACTTAAATGTATAGAGTGGGTAGAAAAACGCGCTTAAATCAATAGGAAAGTAGTACTGAGTTTGAATAGTCAGAACATAGAGCGAATGCTGTGCACTGGCTTGCAAAACACCTTAAAAATCAAGTAGCCGAGTATTTGTAATTTGTTAGCTCTGTAAATAATTTAAAAACTGACAATGTTGTCACTGCCATTACTATTTGATGTATTATGGACCTAGTTCTTCATTGTGTTTAATTTACCTACAGTTAAATTACAAATATATTCCAGAAAAATGAAAGAACAACCAAATGTGTATTTGAATTTCTGTTAATTTTGACGTCTTAATTGACACTAGTGACATTGGCAAGTTAAAAATCAAGATCGACTCAATACAGGAAAAAATAAGTATGCAATTTTTTTGCAAGCCAATGTACAGCGCAAAAAACTTGGGATTTGATTAATAAGTATTTGCCAGTAAAGACGAAGAAAAACAAAAACAACCAGAGGCAGAAAACCGATAACAAGCAAAGTATGACAACGAATTGATGGAGAAGTAATGCCTTACGGCGATCCCACATCTATTCGGGCAGACGGGAGAGTAGTTTTTACAGGTAAAATTCTACACTGCCACAAGCTTCGGACGGTCTGTGGCATCTACAAGATTTCCACCCTACCCACGTAAAAAGGGTTATGTTACAATAACTTACCTTAGGTCAGATTTTAAAATGTGGAAAAAATCTCAATGTGCGATAATGAAGTATTTCCTCAGACGGGTCCTACGTCGCGAACGTGTACAATCATACCACCTCATCCAAAAACAACTAGGACATAAGGGAGGAAACGGTAGGTAATATACCGTCAGAATTGACACGAGAAAAAACACGTTACTAAAAACTGGGAAGATTTCCACCCTACACACGTAAAAAAGGTTATGTTACACTAATACTACGTTTACATGCAGTTTTGAAAATGTTTTCAGTTATCAGTCAAAATTACGAGAAACTGTTTACAAGCAATTTTTAAAACAGGTTTACAGATTGCTTTGAAAACAGTTTCGGCACATGCGCATTTGGCTGATGTAAGTGACAGATTTTCTTTACTACAAATTCTTCGTTTTACCATTTTTCTACTTTGTACCACTACGCACTAAAACTGGACAACTTTCAGTTTATTTGTAGGTTACTAACACCAAGTAACACAAAGCGACAGAAACGTTTTGCTATGTACGCATGCGCAATATTGAAACTGAATTTTAAGTGTTTACATGAGTAGTTTTAAAGCTAGTTTTCAAGTGAAACCCATGAAATTTAGTTTCGGTTTGTGAGAACTCAAAACCGTCTTGGCACTGTATACATGGCGTTTTCAAAACTAAAAACGTTTTGAAAACGGTTTGAAAACTGCATGTAAACTCAGTATGAGTTACCTTAGGCCAGATTTTAAAAATGGGAAAAAATCTCAATGTGCGATGATGAAATATTTCCCCAGGCGGGTTATACGTCGCGAACGTGGACAATCAAACCACCTCGTCTAAAAACAACTAGGACATAAGGGAGGTAACGGTAGGTAATATACCACCTGCCGTGAAACGAGAAAAAACACGTTACTAAAATTGGGACACCTCGGGGGAGTTAGAACATAAAAAAACGACGCCCAGCATATGAGGAGGAACAGCCTTTATGAGCAGATAAAAGTGGCGGAGCTAAATAGGTCATTAAAAGATATGGAGAATCTAACAGGTGCGAAGAACAGCACGGTTATAAGCATCGAATCATATGAGAGCGGGGATGAGCACACCCAAAAAAGCTTGTATACTCCAGAAAAGAGTAAACAAGATACAAAAAGGATAGGGTATATTCTAATAAGATTGTCGAGAGCACGAAGAGAATTAGGAAGGGTCTAAGCAGTAACGCAAGCTGAATTAGACAAGATCAAAAAAGATGAGAAAACATTGAGCTCCAGTGACTGGTTGGCCTACAAAATGCTGAAATACTTGAGTTGCAAACAAAATTAAAGGACATAGAAAACACCGGCTGCGAAAAGAAAGGTGAGGATACTACACAGAGCTCAAGTAGTAGTACCAATACACCGCTACGTACTGACCAAAGTAAAGGATAAAGGCATAGCAATAGTAAAGTTCTGATTGGTAAACACCTCAAAGAAGACGAAGTAATAGCCAAAAACCCAATGAAGGAAAAAAACCAAAACTCTTCTTTACTTAAACGATATAATAATTTTCGATCTGAATGAACTAGCGAAAGAAAAATATACAAATACTGCCACGGCGAAAAACGAGATAATCCGTAAAGTATTCAAAATATTGGACCAACACAAGGGCGAAAAGATACTCGAATACAAAATACGGTACAATAACATGCAAGAGCTCAGCAGCCAGGTGATCGAATATAAGGAGATAATATGCAAAGACAGTGATGCGGAGAAACAAAGCTTAATCAAATACATGAAGATAATGCAGGCGGAGGAGATAAAAAATTTATGAACAAAACAATAGCACCATGTGGAAATGATAAGGGCCCAAAAGAATTTTAAACTGGTGTAGAACCTGACAGAAAAAGAATAGTTGGAGGAAGCATATCAGTCAATGGAAGTTGTCAGGCGTAACCCCTTTGCCCGCGAAAAGGCGCGCGTCATAGTGCTGCACTGGAAGGAGGACAAGCAAAGTCACGGTATCACTAAGTAAATAAAAGAAAATCTGCCTGGCGGTGCTAAGCTTAAGCTTATAGACAGTCACAGAAGATACAAACTCAGCCAGCCTGAGTCTGCAATGTAATATACAAATTGAGGGGAGGAAGGGATTACAAACCGGAAAAAAGTTATTTACAGTATTAAAAACTCTGGGGATAAAGGCACCCAAGAAGACTGGAACACGGATTATGAAACTATCAGGGAAACAATATGAAAAAGGAGCACTAAAATGGTGAGATGCGTTCTCCACATTTTAAATTGAAGGCTAAGTTTTATACTAACTAGCAAACAAAGAAGGAATAGCCGGATCACGTTTGTTAAACCTGCGGCGCAAGGTGGAACGGCTCAAAAACCACAACATGGAGACCTAACACCAGAAATGAACAATACACTCAACAGGCCTAGCAAAAAACACCAAGCAATACCCAAAACACACGTATTGATACTAGCTAAAAGCGACGCCAAAAGCTATGAGATGCTTAGGGCGACGAAAACAATGAAAAATACATTTGCGGAAAAGCAAATTGAGATAAAGACAGTAAGAAAAACAAAACAGGGAGACCTAGTGGTAGTAATGATGGAGGGTAATGACATGCTTACGTATTTCAAGTTTTGTCTACGAAAAAATCGGCGGTACTATCAGGTACAGACCAGCCAAAATCAAGAGAACCCTTATAATTACAGGTATCGACATGCTTGTGACAAGGAAAGACGTCAGCGAGCATCAGAGACGATAACGTCGAAGATAGTGAATTTCAACCGCTACGGCCTGCTTATAACGGGAACATGAGTACAAGTATAGGCGTCCCAGAAGATACTGCCAATAAGCTATTACAAAGCGGCAGAATCCAGGTGGACCTAAATACTTGCAGTATTAAAGAAAAAATAAGCATAATTAGATGCTTTAGATGCCATAAGATAGGCCACTCGGAAAATAAATGTACTGGCTCACACAGAAGGACGCTCTGCCCCTGGTATCACGTAGCGTCACTTGAGCAGAAGTTAAGGGAGTAAGAATCATTTCTAGATACTTCAGTTGTAAAATATAATTGACACTCTTCAAACTCTTGCCAACGTATGGTGTTCCTCAAGGTTCTGTTTTAGGTCCATTTTTGTTTATTATATTTGGTTATAATTTGAACAATTTGGTTAAATGTAAACATTTATTCTTAGTTGATGACATGAAGATATATAGTCAAATTAATAATTTAATTGATTGTTTTTTTGTTGCAACAACAATTAAATAAAATTATGGCTTGATATTAATGACAATAATTTATAATGAATTATAAGCAAATGTGAAACTATATCTTTTCACAGAACAAAACAACTATTCTTGTTTAGTTTCAATATTAATAGAAGTATTTTAGAAAGAGTGCACTTAACAAAAGACTTGGGCATCTATTTTGACACAAACCATACTTTCTCACCACATATACAAGATATGGTAAAGTCGGCATTTAGAATGCTAGAAGAAGAAATGCTAAACAGTGGTTTCACATCTATTAGGGCTAGGAGACGGGAAAGTTTAGCGGGTTAGAATCCTGTATTACCCATTCCGTCTGGAGGTATCCGCTACCTTATGGTATGATGCTAGGTGTGCATAATGCATTCCCTACTACCCAGTAAAAAGGTCAGGTTAGGTTAGGTTCGATCGGGTTGGCATTGGTCGTGGAAGAGGAGCCAAAAAATTGTCAATCCTGAGGTACGCGCCAACGGGGCGCTCTGCTAGGGAGCGACGAAACTCGCTACAGCGGAAGTGTAGGTCCGCAATCAAAAATTATAAATTGTGCAAATTATAGAAAAGCCTCGGATGAGACAGACAGCAGGGCCTGTCTCGGGACTGCAGTCCAAAATTGAAGATGACCGACGCGAGAAAGGCCAAGTCATAAACAACCAAAACAAAAACAAAAAACCCAACAGCGCAAGTGAATGAGACGCCCATAATTAAGGGCAGCGCAATTATACGTGCACCACCTGAGGTAGTAAGACTTATGTATAGTGCAGCCAAAGAACAAAAATCCGACACAGATGCGGATAACATACAAATTAAGGACGAAAGAAGGGAGAAACTACTAGGCCCCCAAATTGGAAAATACACAAGGAAACCCCTTTTCACATATTCCAAGCCTGAACGGCCGGAGAAAACCGATAAGGAAAATATAGCAGGCACATTAAGTACTGACGGGAGCGACAATGAAGTAGAGTTAACCATCCGAGATAAGACAGTAACGTCTAGAAAAGGAAACGAACAGAACCAGGGAGACACGCCTCTTGAGGATTCCCCTTATCCTGACAGATATAAGATAATTATCATAATAAACACTAGCAGAATCTGATATATACGTAATAGATAAAAACAGAACTAGAGGCAACACCAGTATCTCACTTCAAGATCAGGATAATACTAAAAAAAAAGAGAAAACGAAAGAAGAAGAAGGAAAGGCAAAGGAAAAAGTAGAAGAAGAGGAAATGACAAGACTAGACATGATCTCATGTCTCCCGGTAGACCTTGACATTCTTGTAGGAGTGATTTATACAAACACGGCAAACGAGATTAAAGATCTAGTACTTGAAGTAAATGAAGATATCCTTAATTACAAGAAAATGTTAAAAACGAGGAAAGACAAAGAGTCAACAAGCTAAAGGAAGTGCTTTACACTCAGTGGCAACAGGAATTTAAAAAGTACAAAAAGGAGCTTGAAACAAAAAAATAAATAAAATAGCGGTCTGGGATAGCCTACAGAAAGAAAGGAAACAAAGTAAATAAATTGAAGGATCAAATGAATTTACTTGAAAAATGTAGCACAGGAAGCGGTATGCGCATTATTAAAACACACTAGAGACAAGCTAAACAACAAACGCACAAATGAAATGTCAAACCAAAATAAAATGTAAATATGTATCCCACTTATAACCAAATAATGTTCATATAATTTGAACGTGTAAAACGTAACCATTTGATCAAAAATTATGTTGTAAATATTTGTCTAATAAAAATCAATTTATTTGATTGTCCAAAGCCACTTTTACAAATGACCAATTTCATAATAATGCAGATGAGTCTGGCTTGTATTGACGATGTTTGCAAACAGTCAAACAAATGAACCTATAGATGAAACCGAAATTCAACGTGAAATTTTTACGGACGAGTAAATTTTAAACAATATCAATACACAGGACTCAGATGAAGATACACGAACGTTGACTCAAGCTGTATACAATAAAGAAGTAATCTATTCTTTAAATGTATCCATCATGCGGGCAGAAGAAAAAAAATTGCCTATGCTGGATATACTGCTCCTGAGATGTATACGCCAAAAAGCAGTTGAACTAAGTCTGCGCAAACTACCTCTCATAAGATTTTAAATTTTCAGTAGGAAGACTGTTTGGTACGATATCATTTTATATGTGGTGGATAAATGACTCCAGGTTGTTCTGCATGTTGATAAAGGTTGAAAGAAAACACGTGTGTTTGGATGCAGAATGTGAATGATTTTTATTTCATTAAATTGTATTTAAGTGGCGATCGATTTCGGAAAACAAAGTCCACCATCAGGCCGACGCTAAAATATAATACATTGTGATGTTAATTTTAATTTTTACAGTTTATATGAGGTTAAAGTAAAGCTAAATATAAATTTTGACATGCTATTAATATAAAGAGAATGAATCTTGATAAAGTAAGAGTTAATTTTAATTAACAATTATATAACAGATGTACATATGAAAAAACATTTGAAAAAATATATAAATATATTTGAAAAAATTGAAATGAAGAAGGTTAGGTGCACGTGTCAATAGAAAAAAAAAATATTTAAAAACTTACCGTCAAAAAGTTTTAAAATATATATGAAGAGAAGTCTTTGAAGGACATTATTATCCTGTGTCGATGTTAAAATTATTGAAAAATAATTGATCAAAAAGATAAAAAGGATTTATAAGAAACCTGTCACTGGCCAGGGAGGAAACTGCAATGACTGAATCTGGCGGGAATGTTTTAGGGGTTAATGGCCGACAATTGTGAAGAAGAAGAAGAATTTTTAAATAATGGTAGGAATTTGAAAATATGCGGTTTTGGAAAAATTGTATTCTCATTTAACATTATGTTATCATTTGACATTTTATGTTTTAATATTTCAAATTTCTCTAAAAGATGTAGTTTTGTATAAGATGTTTCATGATGTAAAAGTTTAAGATAATCATTAGCGGTTATTTGGTGATGTGTTTCGTCTATGTGAGCCCAAACAGCAGAAGTAGGTTTTTTTAAATGCTCATTAAATATTATACCCAAATTACGTGTTGCTAAACCAATGTAGATTCCATTGCAATTGTTACAGGTTATTTTATATATACCTGATTTTTCTGTATGTGAAATTTTGGGTTTATTGTTTAAAAGATATGTGGCTAATGTATTGTGTGATTTTGACGTAACGGATATGTTGAAATTATCAAAGAGTTTTTTTAATTTGTTAAAGTGTTTACTGTATGGGATTCAAATGTAATGTGTTGTTGCTTTAATATGTGGGTAAAGTTCTTGTAATATTTTGTAATTGTGTATATTGTTTAAAATCTTATTTATGTATTGTATGGGAAAGTTGTTGTTAAGCCCTATTTCAAAGATTGTTTGTAATTCTGTATTATAATTTTGTGTTGAAAGTGGAATGGAATTTAATCTATTAAAATAGTATCGAAAAGCTGATTGTTTAACTGTTGGATTATGATATGAATTGTATGGTATGATAGAATCAGTGGCTGTAGGTTTACGGCAGATATTATATTCTATTCCGTTATTATTTTTAGTTAGTGTGAGATCTAAGAAGTTAATTGAGTTATTTTGTTTACCAAGCTCATTTTCATCCTTTACAAACTGTCGACTGATTTTAGATTGCACTGAACTAAGAATACATAGACAGACCAACAAACATAAAGCAGCAAAAAGAATCCTATAGCAATTACAAACACCCAAATACATTTAAGGCTTTAGTTGGCGTAGCTCCTAATGGTGTTGTTGTGTATGCCAGTGACCTGTACCCTGGTTCTGTGTCGGATAAAAAAATATATGAAGCTTACAAAATAAGTTACCAGCTAACGCCCGGGGACATGATTATGGTAGACAAAGGCTTTTTAATAAAAGATTTAGTACCTGCAGGAGTACATGTAAATATTTCTATTGAACAGGCGTTTTACACATGAAGAAGCAATAGAAACCATGAACATAGCCAGGTGTAGAATTTATGTGGAGAGAGCTAATGCCAGGATAAAAGCTTTCGAATTTTAAATTTAATTCCAAGTTCACTGAAAAAACACACAACCAGTTGTGTTTCAAGTCTATTGCAATCTAGTTAATTTGCAAAACCCATTAATAAAAAAAATTGAGGGCCTTTTGGATCTAGAAGACTTAATTTGTCTTTAGATATTTGTTTGTGCAATATATAGACTAATGTTTATTAATCATACATACATGTCTATACTTTCATAACGTAAGTGAAGTTAACGATGCATCGCTCAGCGACGAAATGTTATAGGGCTACCGTTTAATAAAGTCGTGCACAAAAAAATTAAATGGATTAATATGCACAATAATGATATAAAAGGGCTCTTGTAGGAAGGGGAAAGCAGAGAGGGGTCCTGCTCAATTATATAAACATAAATTTAATAATTATTAAGATCACAAAAATTATAAAATTTACAAGAGATAACACTATTTGGCAGTGACTTCTATCCACACATAGTGTAAAAGATCAGTCAACAAACTAAGGTTGAAGTACTTAAGGGTAATTTCTGCCCAACCAGAAGATAAGTGACGAAAATGAACATACTAGGGCTATAATAGGGGGTTCTCTATGTGTAATAGCAAGGAGATATTTATTACACAATTTTAAATAAGTTACAAAAAAAAAATTATAGGGAAAGTGTTTCAACTTAAGGGTGATTTCTGCGCACCCAGAAGATAAGTGATGAAAACCAACATACTAGAACTATAGTAGGGAGTTCTCTATGTGCAATAACATGGAAATTTTCAAAAAAAAAAACTTTTTCATTAGGCGAGTGTTTGAACTTAAGGGTTTTTTCTGCCAACCACAAGATAAGTGATGAAAATCAACATACTAGGGCTATAGTAGTCAAACTAATATTTACTTAAGAACATCTAGCCGAATATTTGATTTTAAAATGCCTATAGAAATTATAAACAAGAAAATGATAAGTATTAGTATAGGAAGCAGTTTGCTCATCATGTGACGTCTCTCTGCTAGAGTGAGACAGGAGATGTATGGGCGTGAATATACCTTATTTCGTTGCATCATGTGTGGTCCGTATCTGCTGGTACATACTGAACTTAAACAGCACAGCCGAGCTGATTCGTAGTGGGGAGGACTCGGTACTTGTACTTTACCTATTCGTAAGGTTACTTACTTCAATCGTAGCTCTTGCACTGAACGGTTGTTTCTAGCGTAAAGCGTATACTAATCTGTTTTTAAAATCTTTACATTTTAAATCATTACATTTTTTTAGTACTTACTGTATTCAGGTGGAAATATATATTATTGTTTTCTTGGTCTTCATTTGTTTAATCCTCTACACGTTCTGTCGTGTAATTTTTAATACTTTAAATCAGTATTTCTCTTCTTTTAGTACTACATATTTAATCTTTTTTAGTTGTGTTTCATATTTACATATTTTTACTTTGCTATAAGTATTGTACTTTTTATAGGGTGTAAATTGCATTTATTTAAATGTAACAAGGTATATTTATTTGTTCTGTTTAATCCACCTTACGTTTTCTGTTTATATTAAGATATATTTATCATTTTAGCTGTGTTTCATAAATACCCATCTCATACGTTTTTTTCCTTAAGTTTAATATTATACTTTGTTATTTATCGTTTTCACGGAAGCGTACCGATCTTATATTTTGATTGAGATTGTGGATTGCATTATTACTTGATGGAACTGTGAATTATTTATTTTTTCTAATTTGTTCCGAAATTTACACATACTGTTAGATAATTTACCTTGCAAGAGAGCCTGCGTAAGTATTTTGTTTATCGACTAACATTTTTCTTGTTTTACAGTTTTTGTTGTCTTCCTTTTATTAAAGGTTATATAGGTACTGAGTTTTTCTAATATGGGTGCTAAAAAGAGAAATCATATTGAGAAAATGCATTTCATTGCAGTATTCACTAAAGCTTTAAAAGAAAAAGAAGTTAAAGTTACAGAGCTTAACAAAAATTCTTATGGTCCTCAAAACTCATTATATGCAATTATTTGTAAAAAAGTTAATTGGCAAAATACTTTAAATTACAGAAAATATATGAACATGTTTTGGAAAAGAAACACATCATTAATTGAACATTCTGTGAACCAATTTTCTACCGAAAATATAGAATTAACAATTAAAGTTCCTTCGGCAGACAATATTTCTAATAAACCTTTTTCACAAGTAAATGACTTAGAAGGAAAAATTACAGACTTCACAATCTTCACATCTACACCAGAAACAAAAGTATCCCTTACTTTTGTAAAAAAAAATTAGCACTTCCACCCCAAATGAGTTAGTCAAATTTCCGAATACAACTGTTTTAGGTCCCAATGACTCTGATCTCTCACTGTCTCCAGTGCTGTATAGCAATAAATCTATAGAAAATTATTTATCTGTTTTGCTTATACAAACATCAGACAATTCTGATAGTACTAAGAAGAATATCGATGTAAAGCGAAAATTGTCTGACACTCCATCTATCCCTGCAAAGCGAAAATTGTTTAACACTCCACAATCTAGCCCTGAAAAGTAAAAATTGTTTGACACTCTAGAATCTGTTCATAATATTTCATCTCTTTCGGGCAAAAGTGAGACCGTTGATCCTAAAATTATGGAAATATATAATACAAAAACATATTTTCATGATAAAGTTCTTCCAATTAATTCACATAATGTTAGCGTAGATATTTCTAAACAAAAATCTCATCGTAAATTTAATTGTTCTTATAAAGAAGGTACGTTTATTTTACCATATAACGAATGGTCAGAAATATTTTCAAATGGAAAAATGAACAAAAGTACATGTCCTTATGTTTTAAGGCACAAAATTGTGTCAACAATACATGTATTATAAATATAAATAGTAAAAGAGAATGTGCGAAAAAAATTTAATTACTATTTATGGATATTGCATTCACAAAGGATGTAAAACTCTTAAAACTAATTATTACAAATGTTAATTCCAAAAATGCTAAAGTAGTTCATGTTTACAGCTTGGGATTACATTTTTCGCACGATAAAAAAATACTAGTCATGTGCGAGGTATAGAACGGAAAATTTTACGAAATGAGGCTCAACGAAATAAACCTTCTCTTATTAGATCAATATATGTTTTAAAAGCATCGCCAGGTCGGGTAAAGAGGGGTAATCTGTAAAATATAAAGTCAGATACAATATACAGAAAAGTAAAATCTGAGACACTAGCTCTATATGATCGTCATAAGAATGAAATGTTCGATACAATATTAATGCATCGTGCTCACAAAAATTATATACAGGAAGTCAGTGAGCCATTTCGTGCTCTGGTATTTAGTAAAGAACAATTAAATATTTCGATGTCTTGTCTTCATAATAAAACATTGTGCGGTTTTCTTGATGCTACTGGATCTGTTGTACACAATCCATCTAAAGGTAGCAAACGAATTTTGTACTATGCACTTGTAGTGCAGAATAATAAAAAATCATTTACATGTCCTGTTTTGGAAATGATCAGTAGTAGTCACGATGCTACAACAATAGGAACGTGGCTTGCTAGATTTAAATTATTTTGTACGCAAAATAATGTTAAATGACCTTTATTCAACCGAATTACAACTGATTTAATTTCGCATTAATAAATGCTATTGTATTTTGGATGAACTACCCCAATTTAGTGACATTTAAATGTGACCTACGCCTTAGCTATGCAGGTACTATTAACAATCCACCTATGCTGCTGTCAATATATGAAAATTGTAACAATGACAATAAATTTACATTACCCCAATAAAAAATATAGAAGTCTTTTAAAGGAATTTTTGGCAGCTGCATTCAATATTGAGTACATAGAAACTCTTATAATGTGGTTTACGCATTTAATTGTTGTTCTTTGTTCTCCTACAAAAACAGCAAAATATCAAGAGTCATATGAACAACTAATAAAAATATGTACAGAAAGAGAAAAGCCAACAGAAGTAATGATGAAGATATACGTTCCTCTGAAATCAAATAATGGACGACAAAACAGTATATAAATCCAGCATGTTTTATAAACATTTTCTAGCTGCTTATAATAATGTTATGGCTGAAATTAATATTACCGACCAAGCAGCATATCCTAATGAATTGTATCATCCACCTTATGTTAAAGTTTTATTGCGGAAACATATGCCCTTTGTTCCTATGTGGACTAAAATACTTTTACCAACATCTGGTGTCAGCCCCCCTGTGTAGAATTGGTTTAGGTATTTAAAAAAACGTTTTATTGCAAAGGGAAACCAATATTCGCTGTATTTTTGTGGTATTTTCGAGGCAGAATAGAAACTCTCCATATCTTTAGATATACCACGCGTGTGTTGTTCTAGCCAAGAACTAAAGAAGAAGAAGAATATTGGTCAAAAAGAAATAAATAGAAAACTTATTTCGGACTACAGAATTTAAATAAGATAAGTAAAGAATTTTCAGAATCGTGTAAACCACAAATCAATATAATTAAGTTCTATGATCCAATGGACAGTACCGCAAGGTAAACAAAAAATATGTTGATAAGATCTTACAGTATTTCGTGTATGATTAGCAGCTTTGGAGGTACGAATGTGATACATACCATCCTGTACAAAAAGAAACGTTTAATTGCGGTATTTTTGTAATCCAATTTGCTGAAAAATTAATTAGCGGGGAGACGATTACTAATTGTATATCACCTGAAGATTATAAAATGTATCTCAGAACGACACTTTTAAAATCTTCAGATGATATGAAATATATATGTCCGTATTGCGGTCGCTCCAGAAACAATGACATTACATGCTTGAAGTCTTATCATACTGCTTGCACAACAGACGTTCCATCCCAGCTCACAGCATTATTGTTGTGCTTTATGTGAACTGTACAGATCCAAGTAATCGAATTTGATATTATTTTGTACTGTCTTTAACTTCTCTTCGGAAAATTATTAACTTTATAATGACATTATTAATCTTGCTTACAAGAAATTTCTTTATCGTTCTAAATAAATGACTCTTTAATGTAGCCCCCATTGTGTCTACATTTATTATACTCATATATTGCATTATTGTGTAATAAAAATTTCCGTGTTATTGCACATAGAGAATCCCCTACTATAGCCCTAGTATGTTGGTTTTCATCACTTATCTTCAGGTTGGGCAGAAATTACTCTTAAGTTCAGACACTCGCCTAATGAAAAAGTTTTTTTAAAAACATTTAAAATTGTGTAACAATGTTATTGCACATAGAGCTCCCTACTATAGCCCTTGTATGTTGGTTTTTATCACTTATCTTCTGGGTGCGCAGAAATCACCCTTAAGTTGAAACACTTTCCTTATATTTTTTTTGGTAACTTATTTAAAATTGTGTAATAAAAATCTCCTTGTTATTGCACATAGGGAACTCCCTACTATAGCCCTACTATGTTGGTGTTCATCATTTATCTTCTGGGTGCGCAGAAATCACCCTGAAGTGTAAATACTTTCCTTATAATTTTTTTTTGTAATTTATTTAAAATTGTGTAGTAAAAATCTTCTTGTTATTGCACATAGAAAACCCCCTACTATAGCCCCAGTATGTTGATTTTTATCACTTATCTTCTGGTTGAGCAGAAATTACCCTTACGTTCAAACACTCGCCTAATGAAAAAGTTTTTTTTTTAAGATTTAAAATTGTGTAACAAAAATATCCATGTCATTGCACATGGAGGACTCCTTACTATAGCCCTAGTATGTTGGTTTTCATCACTTGTCTTCTGGGTGCGCAGAAAGCACCCTTAAGTTGAAACACTTTTCTTATATATTTTTTTTTGGTAACTTATTTAAAATTGTGTAATAAAAATCTCCTTGTTATTGCACATAGAGAACCCCCTACTATAGCCCCAGTATGTTGATTTTCATCACTTATCTTCTGGTTGGGCAGAAATTACCCTTAAGTTCAAACACTCGCCTAATGAAAAAGATATTTTTTTTGAAAGATTTAAAATTGTGTAACAAAAATTTCCATATTATTGCACACAGAGGACTCCTACTATAGTCCTAGTATGTTGGTTTTCATCACTTGTCTTCTGGGTGCGCAGAAAGCACCCTTAAGTTGAAACACTTTTCTTATATATTTTTTTTTGGTAACTTATTTAAAATTGTGTAATAAAAATCTCCTTGTTATTGCACATAGAGAACCCCCTACTATAGCCCCAGTATGTTGATTTTCATCACTTATCTTCTGGTTGGGCAGAAATTACCCTTAAGTTCAAACACTCGCCTAATGAAAAAGATATTTTTTTTGAAAGATTTAAAATTGTGTAACAAAAATTTCCATATTATTGCACACAGAGAACTCCTACTATAGTCCTAGTATGTTGGTTTTCATCACTTGTCTTCTGGGTGCGTAGAAATCACCCTTTAGTTGAAAGACTTTCCTTATATTTTTTTTGGGAACTTATTTCAAATTGTGTAATACAAATATCCATGTTATTGCACATAGAGAACTCCCTACTATAGCCCCAGTATGTTGGTTTTTATCACTTATCTTCTGGGTGCGCTGAAATCACCCTTAAGTTGAAACACTTTCCTTATAATTTTTTTTTTGTAACTCATTTAAAATTATGTAATAAAAATCTTCTTGTTATTGCACAAAGAGAACCCCCTACTATAGCCCCAGTATGTTGATTTTCATTACTTATCTTCTGGTTGGGCAGGAATTACCGTTAAGTTCAAACACTCGCCTAATGAAAAAGTTTTTTTTTTAAAGATTTAAAATTGTATAACAATAATTTCTGTTATTGCACATACCCAGAAAGCAGAGATATATTACATACATATACTAGGAATATTTCTTTCGAATATTCAATTTTACTTAGAATATTCTATTTTTGCCTTTATATATTGCAAGTATATTCACGGTATATTCCCATGTCCCGATATTGCATATTCCCACAACATTCCAGGAATAATTTTTTCGAATATTCAATTTTCCTCGGGATATTCTAATTTTGTTCTTATATATTACAGGTATATTCATGGTATATTCTCATATTGTCACAATGCATATCCTCCGAAAATGCCAGGAATATATTACCTGATATTCTTGGCTTGTTCTAGGACTATATGTAGAATTTTTTATGGGATAGGTAGGGGGAAATTTTTAAATAAAAATACATATTAATAAGTTCAAAATATCGAGAAATTGGGAATTATTTGAACATTTCCTGTAGTTATACTATTAAAAATTATTCATTTTATAAGATAAAAGCTACATAATAACTTTTATCTCAACAGATACCATCTTTACTACAATTATTGATTTCTTTACTAAATCTGCTCTGCAGTCAGTAGGTCATATAGTGGTTTCTAAATTCGATACATACTCGGATATTAATTTTTATGAATTATTTTTATTTACTTTATATTGTTTAATACATAACAAAAACATGTTTTCATTGATTCAACTAAAAAATAATTCTTGTTGTTCTTTAAGTCTGCTTAACATAATCATAAATTATTACCGTGTTATACGAGCTTTCAGCTTTAAAGTTAAATTATTAAATATTTTTACATAGATGGATATTACATATTGTTTCGTTTCAGCCTCTCCGCCGCCTTACTGAGCCATTTTCCAATTAATAATTCTATTTGCTTTTCGGTAAAATTATTTGCAGTGGTTTGATTTTTTTTTTTTTGGCTGCATCTTAAAACAAAAATAACGAATTTTAGTATCATAGTACACTCTATTTCAGTAACTATTTACTCATTATAACAGCTGCTATCCTGAGTTTGTGAAATTTTTTCTTCCCCTTATGTCCCTGCCAACTATATCCTAATGCTAAATCGTTAGTCACGAGTCTCGACATAACTCGCCTTATAAATTCTTTTGCCATTGCAGATACCTGAAAAATTCAATAAATATGTTATAAAACGTAATTTTTATGATTAAAGCATTGTACTTACCACCGACTGAAAATTTTCTTCGTTTATCAATTTTTTTTCTACATGAGTCAATTTCTCATCATCATTTATAGGAAATTCATTTAAAATCTCAACATTAATTAAGTTTTTCATTTCTTTTTCATTATCTTTATTTTTCTGTTCATTAATCCAATCAGTTATTACATCTAAATTTCTAGTATTTTCTTTTAATCGGATGTCAATTGACACAAGATGTCTTAAAACTTGCCTTTGAAAAGTATCTAAAAAAACATTTGTGAAATAAGGTAGATTTCATTTCAGTTGTATTTCATTTGAAAAACATGAAAATTGTTAGAGGTTTTCAGATATTTTTATAATATTAATTTATTTGATAGAGCACAATTTAAAAAGCGACGTCTGCTATTATCTAAACTGAAATAAGGTAGATTTCATTTCAGTTGTATTTCATTTGAAAAACATGAAAATTGTTAGAGGTTTTCAGATATTTTTATAATATTAATTTATTTGATAGAGTACAATTTAAAAAGCGACGTCTGCTATTATCTAAACTGAAATATACACATATCACAGTGGCACAGACAGACTTTAGGATGAATTAACATGACAAAAACAATTTTAGATAAAACAAATAAATAATTTTAAAATAAACATGCTACCTGTTTGATAATTATCTACAAACATGTCTCTCTGGCGGCTTGAGATACTAGCACTATTTTGATTGATATCTTCCCAATGTGCAGTTGGTGTTCCGCGAGGTGTGTTGGATTGTTCGGGCGAATTACAACATTTATTCTGTTGATAAATTATTTTTTAGTAGAAAATGTAATTAGCGCGAGTAAACACAACATAAATTACCTCTCCAAAAAATTTCTTCTTTGCAGGAGTTATAAATGCTTTTTCATTTGCAACTGATGTATCAGAATCTGCAGCTAATTTTTTATTCTAAAACAATGACAAAAATGTATGTACAATAAATATACCTATATATTGTAATAGTTATTCTCTTACCTCTCTTATACATTTTTTCTTGACAGGAGTTTTAGAAATAAATTTGGTACTTTGATTTGTATTTGGTATAAGTGGAAATTCCAACGATGAATCAGTTTCATTATTAGATTCTTCAGAACTGCTTCTTTCTGGATGGCTTTCAGCTGCAGACGATATATCACTTGTAAATTTTGCTTTAGTTGCTCTAGAGTTAGCAAGCAAATATTTCCCGTATAGTTTTTTTGAAAAAAAATCTATTTTGTGAGTAGTCCAATTTTCCATTGGCTCGTCTTGAGCTTTTATAGCTTCTTGTAGTTTACCTCTCACATATGGTGGCCACAAGCATGTTTTTCTATCATTAGAAATCCAATTATTAGGAACTACTTCAATAGCATTTTCTTCGGGAAATTTAATGACATACCATCCAGCCATAATTTTTGTACTGTAATTCAGAAAGTATGTAAAAGAGGAAATACAAGAAAGTATTTGTTCGCAGTGAGACAAAATCGGACAAGTTTTGAAATTATGTTTTTTACTGGCCAATAACATAAATTATCATTTAAATTTTTAACCACACATATTTTCAGCATAGATGATGGCCATGACTTTTCATAAAAATTTTCTTGTGAATCATATCTTTTTCCTATAATGACGTAATCCTGTACATTTGAACAGAAAGCAATGTTATAAACTTCAGTCACAGTACCATCATTTAACATACAACAGCAATCATTATTATTTAGTGAAATTTTAAAACTTTTGAAAAATATGTCTTCGAACTGTGGATCTGTACAGCCTTCAATTAAAATACCTTTATGTTCATTTTTTAAGAAATAATCTTTTTGTTCTTCTTGACAATTTTGCTTTACACAATTCAAATTTATTTCAGCCATACGACGAATTACTTGTGGAAGTATATTATCTGGTTTCCGTATTAGTTTCTTTAAATGTTGTAAAAAGTTTTCGCTTGAGAAATTGCTAAAATTATTTAAATTACCAAATTTTTTAACGTCATCCGATAAATGTAACAAATTGTGAACATTATGTGTCAAAAAATGAGAGCCGTATATAGTTTTCATAGATATAACAAAATGCTTCAGTAAAGAATCTGCGTAGTCAAGAAACTGTTTTATTCTATCATCAGATGATAATATAGTTATTGCAACATGTAAAGTCAAAAAATGACTATATTTTTTACGGGATAAAATATTTTTTAAAATAAAAGGTCCTGTATATAGAAGAAACTGTCTAAATTCAGCAGCCTTCCATCGTTTACTATCTTTCACACTTCTCGGTTTTCTAACAAATTCGGAAGGCATATATACTGAAAGTGATTCAGAAAGTCTCGACATTTCGTTAATACTTTTACTTGGCAGCTTATGAGGTGGTTTTCCGAAACACCAAGTTCCTACTAATAATTTTCTGACAACACCTAAACAAATTAGATGCATATAATCCAATGGAACTCCACTGACCAAGTTAATTCTCGGAATATTTTCTAAAATAGTTGCTCCCATGTGGTAATCTTGATCCGTTTTTCTTATAAAATCATTGTCTGTTCGTTTAACAAAATGGATATTAGGAAAACATATTCTTCCCTTTAAATATTGACCCTCTTGTGTACATTTAGTACATGATGAATATCCCGAATGACCTTTTATATTTAAAACACTTGCTTTAGCAACGGCATCCATCAGAAACATTGTAATTTTAAATTTATATATTTTACCACAAATATTAATTCCATTTTGGGTTAAACTAGCCGCTTCCGAGACGAATTCTTTCAAAAAATCATTGAAGTCAGCAGGTTTTTCATAATCATGGTATAATCCAATAAGTATAATATTATTACCTAATTTATAATTCAACAATAACCCTAAAATAGGATAAAGTTGGCTGCCCGAACTTTTACTTACAGGTAAACCATCTATATTTATTCCCATTTCTATGTTACATAATATTTCTGGTAATGAATTGTTAGCAAAGAATTGTTGTAAACTGTTTTCTATTCCCAAATGACAGTAATGCCCAGGGAACACTTCTCTAGTCACAAATTTTTCAGGTGTCTTTAGAAATGTCCTTGGATCTTTTGGAAGCAAGCCTAATTAAGATATTTCTGATAATAATTGCAAAAGACTTCTTAAAGCTGTATGAGTAATTTTATTTTCAACTGCCCAAATTCGCAATCTATCAACTATATCAAGTTTATTTGTCTCATAAATAGATTCACCTTTCTCAGAATTATCATTGAAAAGAATGGTACCTATAGGATCGTTATCAAAATTTAAATCAGAGGTGGTTTCCCCATGAAACAGTGAAACAGAAATTTCACTGTCAGATTCAATAGTCACCATTTTACTGTTGTCAGAAGTTGGACAGGGAGTGCAAGAGGGGGTGGATTTAGTGGAATAAAATTCAGTTTCAATGTCATTGCCTGTACTACTACTATTTACAAAAGATAGAAGGTGATCTGTTCGATTTTTACACATTCTATTAAAATGCCGCCGTAAAAAACCAGTTTTAACTTTTTTCATTCTAAAAAAAAACATAACCTCACAAACTGTACATTTATATTAAACACTCGATTTAGTGAATTTATACACATTAGCAACAGTTAAAATAAAATAAAAAACACTTACCTTTTCCGTTAATGGCACTAATATAATTATAATATTTAATAACAATTATAACAACGGCTCACATAAAATTAGATCCGACTTAAGATAAACGCGAATAAGTTACGCAGTTGACTAGTTAACATGCAGCACACAGTCGGTGACATGCGCACACAGTCATTGACATGCGCACACAGTCAGTGACATGCGCACACAGTCAGTGACATGCGCATTGGTTGATTATGGCTCCACTTAAATTCTCCTTGATTTATTTATATCATAAAGTACGTAATAAAATATAACAATGAATAGAACGAATAACCAAAATATTTATTTAAAAATATTAAATAAACAAAATGAGACAAAGTAATATATTTAAATTTCAAATTAAATGTTCAAAACTGCCACCATTTTGAGCCAAACAATATCCAAGCCTGTGGTAGAAAGCTTCTCTAATATTATAAAGTTGTCTAATATTTATTTTTCTGCATTCGTTAACAATTACATCTTTAAGTTCGTTAATATTGTTAAATCTTTCTCGGTTAACAATATTTTTTAAATGATTATTTCTTATGGGGTATAAGAAATAATCACACGGGTTCAAATCTGGTGACCGTGCAGGCCACGGTATCTCTCCTCCTCGGCCAATCCAGCTATTTGGAAATGTATTGTTTTAATATTCTCGTACATCTCGCGAATTATGAGCTGGGCAACCATCATGTTGAAACCATATATTTTCTGCATTAAGAGTTGCTAATGCTGGTCCTACATTTTCAACTAGAAATTGTAAATAACTTTCTGAATCTAATTTATTAATAAAAAAATGGCCCTATAACATTAGTACCAAATAATCCAGCCCAAACGTTGACCTTTACGATGTACTGTGAATTAGTCGGTACTGTGTTGTGAGGATTGTCTTGTGCCCAGTATCTGTAATTATTGGAATTTGGTTTACCGTTTAATCGAAATGTACATTCGTCTGTAAAGCAAATGGTTTTTATAAAATTTCTATCATTATTTGCTAGTTCCATCATTTTTTCACAAAATGCAGCACGATTTTCAAAATCATGAGGCAGCAATTCTTGATGACAATGATACGTAAATGGAAAATACTTAATTTTTTTTTAAATTTTGTGTACTGTCACATGACTAATTCCAAGTTCTTCTCCGATTTCTCGTAAACTAAGATTGTGATCATATTCAATTAATGCTAACACATTTTCTTCGTAATTACAGCGACTAATTGTATTTCGTGGCCTAGTATTGAAGGTACCAGTTTTTTCAAATTTCTTCATAAATCGCTCAATGGTAGTTTTACCCGGAATTCGATGGTGTGGCCACAAAACACTTATTAAGTCCCGAACTCTCTCCAGAATAATACCATTTAATTATTTGCAGCTTTTCTTCATGACAAAAATGTTCCATTTTTAAATCAAATTACAATTAATAGTAATTTTATATTTAGGAATTATCCTCTTGTAATACAATTTGAAAACAGTAGTGACCAAAGATAATAAACTAATTTTTCTGACAGTTCAAACCTCATACATTTCTTGGTAATTTTGTTTCAATTCTATGGCTAGTACTATAAATGAGCAACATTTATAAAATTTCAAATTCGATTTTACAGGTTACTAAACCTGGAAAATAAAATCTATGTAGAATTTAATTCTCTAAAACTTTTATTTGAAACATTTTTCTCTAAAACTAATAGGGAAGTTTTGCGCTAGGAAAAACCGATTTCCCATGTTAAACGCCTATGGCCCGCTTTTTAATTAACACCCTGTATATATATATATATATATATATATATATATATATATATATATATATATATATATATATATATTTAAATTGTCAAAAAAGTTATAAAAATTTCGGGTAATAGGATGCAAATTTTGAAAAAAAAATTGTTCCAAAAATATGTATTTTATGTGACTCATAACTCATTAACGATTCAAATAATCTTCAAATTAACACAAAATTTGTATTCTATTAGGTTCGAAATATAAGCTAATATATTTTCAAATATTTTAATATATTTAACATGCAAATCATATAAAAATATAAAATAAATATATCATCGCGGTATATTACCCATTGCTAGGTGCGCCAATCTGCTTTGTTCACAGATATCGGTAACGATGATGATATATTTGCAAATCATATGTACGTATAATTATTAAGTAAGTTTATAATATAAAATATATAGTTTATCAATCGAAAATCCATATTTTAGGAACAGATAACTACTGAGAATGAAAAAAATTTTTTTTTAATTTTCAAATATACTTACGTGCAAAGAAATCGACCCACTTCGCATTTTTGATTTTTATGGTTTTTTACTTTGGAATTGGACATCAGATTTAAAAAAAAATTATGTAGTTTGAAACACCATTTATTAATCTTTAACATGCGCCCAAATTTATCCAGATTCCTTTCGTCTTCTAAAGTAGAAAGTTGTGAAATTAACAATTTCATATTTTATAAAGAATAAAACAGATTTTTCAATAAATTATACAAGAACATATGATAACAAATTTTTATTTTAAATAATGGGTATGTCCTCCCCTTGCCATAATAACATCTCGCATACGTTTAGGCATAGATCTAATTAAATTTGAAATTGTTTCCTGTGGAATGTTATACCACTCTTCTTCTACTGCAACAATAAGCTCTGGGATAGTTGTTGAGGCAGGAACTCTAGCTCGAACACTTCGTTTTAATTCGTCCCACAAATGCCCAATTGGGTTTAGGTCGGGGCTGCATGCTGGCCATTCCATAACCCGTAAACTGACTTCTCGAATATAATCTTGGACGATTCTCGCAGTGTGCGGTTTCGCATTGTCTTGCATAAATATAAAATTCTCTCCAAGAAATTCAACGGAAGGTACCACATGGTCTGCCAGAATCTCTTCAATGTACCGAGCGCCAGTTAAACCCCCACTCTGGCGACCGCGTCCTTCCCTAGCGATGAAAACAGGGTCCGTTCGTGCTTGCATAGAAATTGCTCCCCAGATCATGCATGAACCACCACCATAGCTGACCCGTTCTTCAATGCAGCACTCAGAAAATCGCTCCATAGGTCGCCGATATACTCTCTTTCTCCGGGAGACAAATCCTAGTCTCATCGGAGAAAATAACACACTCCCATTGCGCCAGTGTCCAATTCACGTGGTCCCGTGCAAAACGAAGGCGAGTTTGACGATGAGTTGGCGTTAGTTTTGGACCAGTTGCAGGTCTATGAGGGGTCAGATTTCTTTCTTGTAGTCTAGGCCTTACTGTCCACTGACTAATACTCACGTTTCGGACCACGCGGAGCTGTTGTTGCACTTGAACTGCATTCAGTTTACGATTTCTTAAAATTGTTAACGCAATAAAGCGGTCATCTCGCTCAGATGAACATCGCCTTCTCCCTGTTCCTGGTCGCCGATGAAAGGAACCAGTCTCACGGTAACGTTGCCACACTCTCCTAACCGCTGAGCGGGTCATATGAAGTCTTCGGGCCACGTTTCTCTGACTATACCCGTTTTCGATTAAAATAACCGCTTGGGCGACAACTTCCGGCGTAGTATCCATTTTACTTACACAATTAAATCTTCATTCAATTCTGAGAAACGTTTGATGTGCAGATTAATTCAGAAACATTTACAATATGTTAAAAATTTAAATAACGCGCGTGACAGCAACCAAGCAAATACGCGTTGTTTTTGTTAACAGTTTCTGCACTTCAGAAAAGGTTAATAAATGATATATCAAACTACTTAAATTTTTTAAAATGTAATGTATAGTTTTTAAGTAAAAAACAATCAAAATCCAGATTGTAAGGTGGGCCGATTTCTTTGCACATAGCCAGAGAATTAGGTAGACAGTGTTATTAGGTAATATTTGAGGTAGGTAGACAGTGGTTTTAAGTAGACAGTGAAGTAGGTAGACAGAGAAATAGGTAGTACAGTGATTCGTTTCCATAGTTACAATGTCAGTATAATTACCATGGTTACATACAATTTCGTTTCCATAGCAACGATATCTACGATCACTTCCGGTCAGTCCATTTCCTTAGTAACGCTGTCAGTTTGACATTTTCGCATTATTTGTCAACTAAAACTTATAAATCTATGCAATTATTCCATATTATGTTTATGAATGTTTATTTTACCTTTTAGAATGTTTACTGCAAGAATTTTGTTGGTTTAAATCTTAAATGATTTGTAGTAAATTGTTTGCTAAATTTACTACATTCTCAGCAGAAGATCACGTCATTATATTAATATCTGAAACTTTTAAACATTTTAAATGCAGTCAAACACATAATATTTCATACATACCTGAAGAATATTACCATTATTTTTAATGAATTCGCTTCCAACACGCAAACTGTCGTATGTACACTCTACTTATAACATCCAAATATTTCTTACTTAAAAGTTATTTCGTATACCTATAATAATTATTGCTACTATCAAATACATGCAAATTAAATGTACTTACAGACAAATTAAGACAAATTTCCATAGAAAAACATACAGAAACAGCTCTTAACTTTTTCAAAGCCATAAATACACACTGACAGATAATGTCGAAAAAACAAAATCATTCACATTGTGCCAACATTAAGTAATTGAACAAAAAATGTATTTTTAAATTTTAATTTATTTACATTTTAAACGTTCAAATCCATATTAAAGTACTGAAAGCAAATATCCGAACAAACAAAATATACTTTGACAGTTCATTAGTTTAGATTTTGATTTTTATACATTATTGTTAAAACAGCGCCATTTGTTAGTTTATATTTGAAACGAAATTTACTATTATTCATAAAAAAATTAATATTCAACGTCATCTGTTCAAAGAAAGAATATACAGCAGTTTATAGCATTAGCTTAGCAACATTTTGTATTATAAATCGACGTATGTCTATTTAATATGATGACATGAATAATCCAAAGTATTTTTTTTATATAAATATTTTAAATATAAATGTTCCCTTCTCCATTTCCCTCCAAAATAATTAAATGCATTAATGCCCGATTTCTTCGCTTCTTATTTAAACTTCGATTATCTAGATTCCGATTAGAGATAATCGGCGATTAAATATTTGTTGGTTTTCTTCACTCACATTCAAGGTTAACTAATCTGAGATTCGAAACCCTAGAAAAAACATTTGGCATCGTCGCGAATCAAATTGCAGCTAATGTCATAAGCGTTGTCGAAGGCGGTTTGAGAGTTTGTGGCATTGACATATTACATATAATATGTTAATGGTTTGTGGTTATCTTTGTTTCTTTGTTTGTAGTTCAAGAAATTTGAAATTGTGAGTATTAATATTTAAATAAAATGGGTATATGAAATAATTTGTATATTTGGTTGCAGTAAAATGGAAAAAAGAGGGGCAAATTTTACGAAAAGTGTAATAAACAGTCTAGTGGATATTGCTCTTAAATATAAGAATATAATCGAGAATATAAAAAAACGGTACAACTTCTAATGAAAAAACTAAAACGTGGGAGGTAATTGACGCTAAATTTAATAGTACTACCGGCAATTTTCACCGTATTACGAAGACAATCCGTACGAAATATGATGCGGTGAAAAAAAAAACTGAGAAAGAAATGCTCCAAACTCAGGGCAGAACAATTAAAAACGGGTGGGTGTCTCCCAGATGATTTGGATTTGTCTCAATATGAGGAAAAAATACTGTCTGTATGTAAAACTAGTATAGTTGGTTTAACATCAACATTCCATCAACCACCTGTTTTCGATGCAATAATATGCCGTATTCAATTGAAGACATAAAACGTGCTGTGTTGTCATGTCAAACTTGTGCTGAAATCAAACCAAGATTTATAAAAAAAGAAGGCAGTCTAATTAAAGCTACAAAACCCTTTAAATGAATATCGCTTGATTTCAAAGGACCCCTGCCCTCAACAACAGAAAATAAATACTTGCTTACAATAATAGATGAATTTTCAAGGTTCCCCTTTGCGTATGCTTGCAAAGATGTTAGCAGTAATACTGTAGTTAAGCATTTAACTAATCTATTCTCCATCTTTGGGATGCCATCGTATATACATTCAGATCAAGGGTCAGCATTCATGTCCACGGAGTTAAAGCAATTTCTTCATAACTTAGGCGTCGCTACTAGTCGAACTGCTCCTTATAACCCCCAGTGTAATGGACAAGTGGAGCGGCTCAATGGAACCCTTTGGCAAACCATACGCCTTGCACTGAAGACGAAAGAATTACCGATAAAAATGTGGGAATCTGTGCTGACTCAAGCGCTACACAGCATCCGTTCACTTTTGTGTGCCTCTACAAATGCCACTCCGCACGAATTGATGTTTCAACATCCACGTCGATCTTCTTACTGCCAATCCATTCCGACATGGTTGCATCCAGGTAAAGTTCTCATGAAGCGTTTCAACAAGGCGAATAAGTATGAGCCTCTGGTAGATGAAGTGGAACTTCTGGAAGCTAATCCTGACTACAGTTATGTAAAATTACAAAATGGTAGAGAAATCACGGTGTCAAATCGACATCTAGATCCTACTGGTAACGCTGAAGGTGTACAACTAAAAGAAAATACTAACATCGAAAACTATCCTCTGTCTTTACCTTCTGAAATTAATGATTCAGATCCTTCTTTAATAAATCCTACTTGTAGTTCTCTTGAAAAGTCTGCAGTGGAAGATTCTGACCCCACCAACTCTTCGCCACCTGCTGAAGCTTCTGGCTATAGACGTTCTAGCTCTTTACCACCTGCTGAAGCTCCTGCTTCTAGACGTTCTGGGCGAGAACGGCGCCTTCCCAGTTACCTTCAAGATTATGAGCATTGTGCGCGTTGATTCCGTATGAGCTTTAGAAACTAAGAAGGGGAGAATGTGATAATATTTATTCTAGTTACCCTTGAATTGTTTGTTCAGTGTTATCGTTTCTATGTATTATTTATATATGTCAGTCTATTGTAATAGTACCTAAATTTATGTTTAATAAAGCCTATAAACCGGGCGTATTCTCATTACACCACCACTGCATAAATATTAGCGCTGGTGTAGATAAACGGCAGATAAACCGCCGAGATTTACCGGTTAACTTTAGTCGGCGATTAAATCTTAGCTGGAGTTTCGTGAATATGAAGAAAACCGATTACAAGGTTTAAACTACGTTTAAGTTTATTCTTAGTTTAAACGGATGTGAAGAAATCGGGCATATGATTTTCTGAAGTTAGTGATTTCTAGTCACTTTTGCTGAATCATATTCAGATATTTGTCAACCTACTATTGGCAACACTGGCGGCTTGTATCTGACAGCAAGACAGGTTAGATTTAGAAATGTGAACATAAATTTTTTATTACTATTAAAATGATATACATAACAACAACATACATCTAATAATACTACAATTAGTCTATAATACAACTTTTTACCTTTTATTACAGCTTTATTTAGCATCCTAAAATTTCATGACACCTGTCAAATGTTTACACAATATTGGCGGGAAAAGTAAAAGAAAAATCAATATATTCCCGTCATGTTATATATGCTTAAATAAAACTCTTTCCTTACAGTTTTAAGATTTAGAAATAAGTTGGTTTATATTTTGAACCCCGTAGAACACGAATTTCGCATTATTTTGAACTTAATTTTAAACGTTGATTAGTTATAAGCAGAATAAAATACATGTTTTCAAAGCATATTTTTCCAAATATTCCATCATATTTTCCGTAATATTTATCGCTTTTTGACATTCAAAGTATGAATATATATGAAACCAAAGTTCCAGAGTTTGATTTTGCAAGAATTAGCACGCTATCTGCAACCGATATAGAGATATTTCCCGATTTGAAACATAACATTTCTTTTCCTTTGTTGTAATCAACGCTTTTGACTGATTACCCCGTACAATATTGTAATTTTATACTTTATTGTTACAAAAATATATGAAAGGATACAATTTCGTTCTATTTATATGCATAACATGTCTATTTTGCTTGCCACAACTCAATTTTCATTGTACATTCCATATCCATTGTTGACGGCTGAAAGTTGAGATGATTCATTGACATTTCCTACAGAAATATGTTTGTAGAATATGTAACGCAAAGAATACTCAATTTAATGAAAAATGCATACTTTATTTACAGGGCAGGCACTACAGCACTTACAGGAGTTGTGTATTTATATTCTTGTTTTAACAGCCGACATTCGCGCCAGCAGTATTACCAACGATATAGTACATAATATCACTACATTTTTCCCTTCTTTTTGAATTAAACTATTATAAGTTTTACATTAGAATAAATACAATCAACTTAGCAATTTAAACATTTTGATTTAAAATATAACAAAACAAAGATCAAAGTTAGGATTTTAATTCATACAATAATTTTGATAACGCAAAGGTGTTTTGCGTTCCCTCCGCGGACGATCCATGGCGTTTGATCCTCTTGGTTCTGGATCATTTATTTGTACGATGTCAGGTTGTTCCGCTAGCATAGGTTCTGTTTCGATATCATTCTTCAAGTCATTCTGTGTGTCTTTGGCGATCTCTGAATCTGATTCATTGTCTAACTCGGATTTATTGTGGACTTTCCCTGGTACTTTAATTTCATTTGAAATGTATCTTTTGACCATGGATACATTTCTGGTAAAAGTATTACTGGTTGGGGATTTAATTGTAACGCTATTTCCCGTTCTATTGATTATTTGGTATTTAGTCGAGTCATATTCACTACTCAATTTATTTTCTTTATTTTTACTTAAAAGAACAGTGTCGCCCGGTTTTAAGTCACATTCTTGAACTCTTTTGTTTTTGTCGTAGAATTCCTTTCCTTTCGCTTTTTTCCATGCGTCTCTTTTCCTCACATCTTCATCCCATAAAGTTACGTCATTTAATTCCGGTAGTTTTGTTCTAATTTTCCGATTAAATAACAATTCCGCTGGACTTACTCCAGTTGTACTATGCGGTGTCGAACGATACATCAATAAATAGTCTAGTAATTCGTTTCGCCAATCAAGCTTTTCCGCGTGCGCGATTCTCATTCTTTTTAAAAGACTGCGATTTTGTCTTTCTACTTCCCCGTTTGCCTGCGGCCACAACGGAGCCGTGTGCCTAATCGTAATCCCGCATTGTTTAGCCCATTGTTCTAGTTCTACACTAGCCATTTGAGGACCATTGTCACAAATAATTATGCGAGGAAAACCATGTCTAGAAAATATCCCTTTTAGATTTTTTATAATCGTGTCCGTTTTTACGCTGTATATAATATCTACCTCGTAGTATCTACTATAATAATCGACTACTACTAGTAAATATTCTTTTGTAGGAAACGGACCAAGTAAATCCATAGCTAGCGTGTCCCATGGTTTATCTGGCAACTGGTTTCTGTACAAAGGTGTCGAAATGACTGATTTTTGGACTAATTGGCAACCGTGACATGATTTAACAAATGTTTCGGCATCTTTGTCGATTCCTTCCCACCAAACTTTACTTCTAAGTCTGTTTTTCATTGACACAATCCCTGGGTGACCTTCGTGCGCAATGGATAAGACTCTATTTTGTAATGAAATTGGAATTATTATTCGTGTACCTCTGAGGACAACGTTTTCATAGATACAAAGTTCATCTTTTAAAATTTTAAATCGCGAATTACCCAATGTGTCCCATTTGTCCGATTGTATCGCGAAACGAACTTCAACCAACGTTGGATCGGTTTCCGATTCCCGGTCAATTTCCGCTAAACTCATTGCTTTAGGAACCGATTCTTTTGCTATCCAGTAAACGTGGTCAACCGTTTCACTGTCTCTTTGATTTTCTAAGTTTTTAAATTTAACTAATCGCGACAAGGGATCGGCGATATTCGTACAGCCCTTTTCATACTTTACCCGATAACAATAAGGTTGCAAACGAAGGATCCATCTTTCAATACGAGCGTTCGGTTTTGACCTTGGAGTGAACAAATATTCAAGTGGTTTATGGTCTGTTACTAAATCAAATTCCATGCCATAAACGTATTGATGAAACCGTTTGCAGGCGAAAACTAGTGCCAGAGCTTCTTTTTCCGTCTGGGAATATCGTTTTTCACATTTTGAAAGACTTTTGCTGGCATAGCAAATAACTCGCCACCCTGTCTGACTGTTTTGCGTTAGTACCGCGCCTACCGCGTCTGGTCCTGCGTCTGCAATCACCCTTGTTGGGGCATCTTTATTATAAATACCCAACGTCCCCGCGTTTCCTAATAATTCTTTTATTTTATTAAAAGATTTTTCTTGTTCGTCTGTCCAAATAAATTTCTCTGAATTCCGCGTTAATTTACGGAGAGGCTCGCTTAGTCGATAAACTCGGAATGAAAGATCCGCAAAAATTCACGAGACCCAAAAACCCTCTAATTTCATCTGGTGTTCCTGGTCTCCTAAAATTTTGCACTGCTTCTATTTTAGATTTAAGTGGTCTGTAACCTTGTCCCGTGACTCTAAATCCCAAAAAATCAATTTCTGTTTTAGCAATTCTACATTTGTTTTCATTCAACGTTGAACCATTGGCCTTCAAAGTATTACAAACTTTTAATAATCTATAATCGTGTTCTTGTTTTGTCATACCGTGTACAATAATGTCATCTAAAAAATTTTCCGCGCCTTCACAATTTTGCAAAATTGACCTCAAAATGCGCTGAAACATTTCAGGTGCGCAACTTAAACCGAACATTAATCTTTTGTATCTATACAGGCCCGAATTGGTCACAAAAGTCGTAATTTCTCTAGATTTTTCGTCAAGTTCTATTTGATGATAAGCGTCACGAATGTCTAATGTACTGAACCATTTGCTACCACATATTTTATATAAAACTTCTTCAAGCACTGGCAATGGGAAACGTTCCCTCACGATTGCTTCATTAGCCCGGCGCATGTCAACACATAATCTGAATTTACCGGTGTCGTGCATTACTGGTACTACTGGAGATACCCAAGGAGTAGGTCCTTCAACTTTCTCGATAATGTCTTGTCGGAGAAGAGATTCTATCTGCATTTGTATTTGGTCGCGAATTTTGAAAGGAACTCTACGCAATGGTTGAGCTACTGGTGGAAAAGAATGATCAATTGGCAACCTGAGTTGAAAATCTTTCAGTTTGCCAACTCCCGTAACTAATTCTTTCTCAATGCTTATATTATTGATTTGTAAATCTGGACCGATTTTCAAAATATTCAGCTCAACAGCTGTTTGATACCCCAGCAATCCCCGACCATTACCTTTCAAAACCACAAAATTTGCTTGCGCTTCCTTCTTTCCCACTTTTACGTTACAATCAAATTCTCCCAATAATTCCAGAGATTTAGTTTGGCCATAAGGGTAAATTTTCCGGTTTGACAATTTATAAGATTTGCAAACAATACCTTTTTCCTTACACGATGTCCACAAACCTTCACTGATGACGTTGCATGATGCGCCCGATTCGACTAACAGATTCAAAGACACGCCTCCGACGATGACATCGACGCTCTGCTCCTTCGCCCTGTTGATGTGGTCGGCTACCTTCAGGTTAAATGCGTATTCATCGACCTCTTCGTCCTTCAAGTTTCTTACCGGTGTTCTGCCCTGCTTCTTCTTCAACGAACCCTTCTTGCTGTTTCCACTATTCTGCTGTACATCTCTAGTTCGGCAAACTACGGCGAAGTGACCCTCTTTCTTGCATTTCGTGCACTTTTTTCCTTTAGCTGGACATTTTGGATCTGACCTTACATGTCCGACGTAACCACAACGAAAACATGTTATCCCGTTGCTTTTTTGAGGCTGATATTTATTCTGATACGATTTTCCGTCGGAGATTTTCGAAACTGTTTCAGTTTCCATACTTTTAACTCGAACCGACGTAACCTCACATGCTTGCGCAATTCCAATTACTTCTGTCAGCGTCACGTCGCCTTTCTCGAGAATTCTTTTTCTGACTTCTGAAGAGCGACATTTTTCGATGACTTGATCTCTGACCTCGTCATCATCCGTTGCAAATTCACAATATCTTGCTTGTTGTCTGAGTCTTGTAACGAATTGGTTGATAGTTTCATCTTCTTTCTGCGCCAAACCTCGAAAAACATGACGTTCATACGTTTTGTTCTTTTTTGGTTTGAAATAATTTGTTAACTGATCTTTGGTCTTTTTGAATGCGTCTTCATCTTTACCTACCGTGTCGGCTCCAGAAATGGAATAGAAAATATACTGTAACTCAAATCCGCCCACATGTAACAAAATTGCTTTTTTACGATTCGAATCGTCTATATTTTTGCTTTTTATGTAAAGCCCAACAGCTCGAAGCCATCTTTCCCATCGAGGAAACACGCCATTTTGCTCGACGCCTGGATTGAACGGTGGTAAAGCCACGTGATTATTCATACTTCTTAATTAGCTTTCCCGCCAAATTCAAACAAACGGTCTTGAATTACTATCTTCTCGTTTTTATTCCTCGTCGCCAATTGTAGAATATGTAACGCAAAGAATACTCAATTTAATGAAAAATGCATACTTTATTTACAGGGCAGGCACTACAGCACTTACAGGAGTTGTGTATTTATATTCTTGTTTTAACAGCCGACATTCGCGCCAGCAGTATTACCAACGATATAGTACATAATATCACTACAATGTTCATATCTACTAAATATACGTGCCTATTATTTATCGAATGTTTGTTCCTATTTAGTGCTTATAAACTATAAGAACACTTATATTTCTATCAGATTCTTCCTGAAATGAAAACTTCATCTAGAGACACACTGCAAATTACACCTTTTAAACATTTCTACGTAAGAAAATGATTAAAATCTATGACGTACCTTTCATATTTGAAGTATTTATAACACTTACCCTTCAGTTTCGAGTAATTATCATTCCAAAAACGTTTTTGAGACATGGCTTGCGTGCTTGACGTTCATGGCAAAAGGTTAGATTAAGAAATGTCAACATAAAATTATAATTACTATTAAAATGAATTAAAAAACAACATGCATCTAATTATACCACAAATAGTCTGCAATACAACATTTCACCTTTTATTACAGCTTTATTTAACATCTTAAAAATTTATGACAGCTGTCACACTCTTTCATCGGCAACTAAATGGCTGCCAAAAGTTTACATTTTATTAACAATTTTATTAATTTCTAGACAATTTCTATATAAAATTGAAATAAAACACCTTTAATTATAAACATTTATCAATATTACAACAATTTTTATAATCTAAAACCATCTATTTAAAGCAGAAATATTTCAACACATTTCAAGTGCCACTGGCCGCCCATCTTAGCGAGAAAGTAACAGAAAAATCAATATTCACATGTCATTTAATAGTATATTAAAGAACGTGTTTTATAAGACATGTTTTTTTCGCACGCGTCAAAATTTAGAAAATGAGCGTTAGCGAGTTTTCTAATTGGCAAGTGCGAAAGAAAGTCTTATAAAATGAGTTCTTTATACTATTTTTTATATTTTGCGCCTTCTACAATAACATTTACTTACTCAATTTGTGATTATATTTGTAACCATTTGTACATTTTCATGTAAATAATCTTCCCTAAATAAAAAAAATAATATTTTCCACATTACATTATTAAAATGAATTGTCAATTAACTAAAAATAAATTAGGTAAAAATGGGTTACAGAAACGTCATCTAGTACCAACCGTCTAAAACAAAAAATTGCGTATCGTAATGACTTCATTATGAACGCTAAATATAAAAAATATATTAAAATAAAACTCTTTCCAGACAGTTTTAAGATTTGAAAATCAGTAGGTTTATATTTTGAACCCCGTACAACACGAATTTCGCATTAGTTTGAACATAATTTGAATCGTTGATTAGTTATAAGCAGAATAAAATGCATGTTTTAAAGCAAATATTCCATCATTTTTGCCGTAATCTCAATTGCTTTCTGACATTCAAAGTATGAATATATATGAAATCAACGTTCCAGAGTTTGATTTTGCAAGAATTAGCACGCTATCTGCAACCGATATCGAGTTATTGATCGATTTATAACATCACGTTTCTTTTCCATTGTTGTAATCAACGCTTTTGACTAATTACTCCGTACAATATTGAAATTTGACACTTAATTGTTACAAATATATATAAAAGGATACAATGTCGTTCTATTTATATGTATAACATGTCTATATTGCTTGCCACAACTCAATTTTCATTGTATATTCCATATCCATTGTTGACGGCTGGAAGTTGAGATGATTCATTGACATTTCCTACAGAAATATGTTCATATCTACTAAATATACGTACCCATTACTTATCGTTGAAGAGTTTTGTTACTATTTAGTGCTTATAAACTATAAGAAAACTTATATTTCCACCAGATTCTTCCTGAAATGAAACTTCATCTATTGACACATTGTAAATTAAAACTTTTAAACATTTCTACGTAAGAAAACGAATGAAAACCACGACATACCTTTCATATTTGAAGTATTCATAACACCATTCAGTTTCAAGTAATTATCATTCCAAAAACGTTTTTGAGGCACGGCTTGTGTGCTGCTCACGTCTGACTGACAGGTACGACAGGTTAGAGTAACAAATGTTAACATAAAATTTTAATTATTGTTAAAATGATGAAAATAACAACAACATACATCTAATTATAATATAATTGATCTACTATACAACATTTTACCTTTAAATATACTTTAATTTAACATGTTAAAAATTTACATCTGTCATAATTTTTCAATGACAGTTGAAATGGTTGTCAAAAGTTTACATTTAATTTATAATTATCTTAATTTCTAGACAATTTCTAGATAAAATTTATACAAAATACCTTTAATTATAAACATTTATTAATATTACAATAACTTTTACAATCTAAAACTATCTATTTATAGCAGAAATTATTCAAACTTGTACGACATTTTAAGGACCACTGGTTTACATTCCAGTCATATTTTGGTGATTTCAGGTATACCAACAAAATAAACAGCGGTTTCTTGTCAAACATGATGAAAAATTAATTTTAAATGTAAAATTCTTTTAATTTCGACGTTGTTGGGCAAATTACCAAGACATAGTTACTTTACAACTTTTCCCCGCCAATCTAATCATATAGGTCACATAACGTGGATTTCATGTCACACTTGCTTTGTAAGTTGCATATATAATAATTGAAGCAATTATTATGCAACTTACAAAGCAAATGTAACATTGTAGTGACGCTATATGCTATATATGATGTTATTGACGAGAAAAAGTTGTTAAGTAACTATGTCTTGGTAATTTGCCCAACAACGTCGAAATTTTAAGCAATTTTGATTTAAAATGATTTTTCCATCATGTCTGACAAGAAACGGCAGTTTATTTTGTTGGTACACCCGAATCACTCAAATCTGACTGGAATGTAAACCAGTGGTCCTTAAAATGTGTTGAAAGATTGAATAATTTATGCTTTAAATAGATCGTTTTAGATTGTAAAATGTTATGTAACATTTATAAATGTTTATAATTAAAGGTATTTTGTATAAATTTTATATAGAAATTGTCTAGAAATTAAAATAATTATTAATTAAATGTAAACTTTTGACAACCCTCCCAGCTGTCATTGAAAAATTATGACAGATGTCATAAATTTTTAAGATGTTAAATAAAAGTGTATTTAAAGGTAAAATGTTGTATTGTAGACCAATTATATTATAATTAGATGTATGTTGTTGTTATTTTCATCATTTTAACAATAATTAAAATTTTATGTTAACATTTGTTACTCTAACCTGCCGTACCTGTCAGTCAGACATGAGCAGCACACAAGCCGAGCCTCAAAATCGTTTTTGGAATGATAATTACTTGAAACTGAATGGTAAGTGTTATGAATACTTCAAATATGAAAGGTACGTCATAGATTTTATTCATTTTCTTACGTAGAAACGTTTAAAAGTTGTTATTTGCAATGTGTCTACTGGTGAAGTTTTCATTTCAGGAAGAATCTGGTGGAAATATAAGTTTTCTTATAGTTTATAAGCACTAAATAGGAACAAAACTGTTCAACGATAAGTAATAGGTACGTATATTTACTAGATATGAACATATTTCTGTAGGAAATGTCAATAAATCATCTCAACTTCCAGTCGTCAACAATGGATATGAAATGTACAATGAAAATGGAGTTGCCGAAAGCAATATAGACATGTTATACATATAAATAAAACGAAATTGTATCCTTTCATATATATTTATAACAATAAAGTGTCAAATTACAATATTGTACGCGGAAATTAGTTAATTGCGTTGATTACAACAAAGGAAAAGAAACGTGAGGTTACTAATCGATCAATAATTCGATATCGGTTGCAGATAGCGTGCTAATTCTTGCAAACTCAAACTCTGGAACTTTGATTTCATATATATTCATACTTTGAATGTCAAAAAGCTAAAGAGAATACGGCAAATATGATGGAATATTTGAAAAAAATTGCTATAAAAACATGCATTTTATTCTGCTTACAACTAATCAACGATTCAAATTATGTTCAAACTAATGCGAAATTCGTGTTCTACGGGGTTCAGAATATAAACCTACTCATTTCCAAATCTTAAAACTGTCAGGAAAGAGTTTTATTTTAATATATTTTAAATGACGTGAATATTGATTTTTCTGTTATTTTCCCGCCAAGATGGGCGGCCATTGTACAGACCAGTGCCACTTGAAATGTCTTGAAAGTTTGAAATATTTCTGCTTTAAATAGATGATTTTAGATTATAAAAATTGTTGTAATAATAATAAATGTTTATAATTAAAGGTATTTTATTTCAATTTTATATATAGAAATTGTCTAGAAATTAATAAAATTGTTAATAAAATGTAAACTTTTGACAACCATTTTAGCTGTCGATAATAGAATGTGACAGGAGTCATAATTTTTTAAGATGTTAAATAAAGCTGTAATAAAAGGTAAAATGTTGTATTGTAGACTAATTATATTATAATTAGATGTATGCTATTGTTATTTATTTCATTTTAACAGTAATTAAAATTTTATGTTGACATTTCTAAAACTAACCTACTGCCATGACCGTCAAGCACGCAAGCCGTGTCTCAAAAAGGTTTTTGGAATGATAATTATTTGAAACTGAAAGGTAAGTGTTCATCGATAAGTAATAGGTACGTATATTTAGTAGATATGAACATATTTCTTTAGGAAATGTCATTGATTCATCACAACTTCTGGCTGTCATAGCACATAAATTGAATGGACAAACGTTTAATAATACATCTCTTTCTAATACAAAATGTTGCTAAACTGCTGTGTAATCTTTCTTTGAACAAATGACCTTGAATAGTTATCTTTTGTAAATAATATTATACTTCGTTTCAAATAAAAGCTATCAGATGGCGCTGTTTTAACAATAATGTATAAATATCAATTAATAGTGGGGATATTATCATATGAAAGGATTATTGTGCATATAATAGAATAATTAATAGTATTTCATACCGATTTCCCTCATTTAAAAGATATTTAACAATTCATATATTAACCTTGAAGCAATATTTTAGAAATCTTGACCAACTTCATTGAATTGCGCTACATTTATTATGGCCGTCGTGTCAAATGTCATTACACAAACAGTAATCTAAAATCAACTTTATTTATAGTTATTAGGTGTTTATAAAGATAGACATGAATCACATGACGAAAATAAACGATTCATTTCACTAGGACTGAAGAGGCATGTCACGTCACATAATGAGCATGGTAAAATATATTTTGTATAGGAATTGAGCATGGAAAATTTACCAATATGTATTCTTTAGTAGCAAATGTACCTATAGTTAGAAAGCAGTAGAATAACGCCTATTAGTCCTGCGTCAAATGTCAGTACATAAACAGTAATCTAAAATATATTTTATTTTTAGTTAATAGCTGTTTACAAGGACACATACTTGAATCACACGTTTAAAGGAAACGATTCATTCACTAGGATTGAAGACAATATGTCACATAATGAGCATGGTACAAAATGTTTTGTATAAGAATTCTTTAGTAGCATATGCATATATATCGTGTTGGAATAGACCTACCTATAGTAAGAAAGAGGTAAAATAAGTGTACAATGAGCAAAATAGGTTTTGTGTTTAATCTTGGACCAAATATTCTTCAGATTCATTCACGCAACAGCAGATTTGGGAAGCAACATGTTTCTATCAAGAGGATGGCGAACAGGGAAACATTGTTTTATATAAGGCATTTTAAGAGGTAAAAGAATCTATTATATATACCGGGTGTGTATTTTTTTAAGGATCATAGGAAATATAATGGTAACATCATGTGGCTATAAATTTCATACATATAATGTTATTGTAAATATTAAAGAATATTTTAGTTTCTATACGATTTCATTACATTTCATACTTTATATGTAATGGATTCAATAAATAGGACAGATATTACAGTCATACGAAGATTTCACTATTGTATTTCCATAAAAATGTAGACACACGGTATATAAAATACTGAATAATATTTAGTTTTTTAATAATTAAAATAAAAATTTAACGTCAGGATTAATGTTCATTCAAACAGCGAATGTGTTTTAAAAGTTTATTATTGCTTTGAAAATATTAAAAGTAGTAAATAGTTTGTTATTAAAGTGTCAAGGTCAGTAAGTGCTTGCTACCGATTGAGAAGAGCATTTACTGACCGCAATGCTTATTACATATTTTGAACAATCGTCGAACAAATAAAAAAAAATATTTTTCAAAATTATTAGTTATCATTTTTAAAGTAAACTTTGGTCGTTGTCTTTTTACTTACTGCTTTCGCCTTCTGACCATAGAAGATACATATCATTTATCGTTCAATAATTCGTAAATAAAGCATTATTATAAAAAAAAATGTTTTCAGTAAACAATTTTTTCTATGGAAAATCTGGGCAACTATGTAAGCTTACATAATTTCTATTTGCAGATATATCAAAACAAAAATTTGAAGATCTGGAGAGGGCTTATAACGAGGTACTTGAAAAACTGTTGGCCCTCGAAAATGAGAAAAAAGAAAAAGAGAGGGAAGCAGAACAGGGGTACCGCAAAAATAAAAGTAATTATCTATTAATAGACACATTATACACGTATTTTACATTAGTATTATTAATATTTTACATTTATTTTTTTAATTACAGATAAAGAAAATCCACAGAAATTTACAAACCAAAGTATGATTATAAAAAAGTTTTGTGAAATAATTATTAAAAATTGTCTTTATTACAGATAAAAAAAAACCCAGAAAAACCGCCGTAGAAGGGAAGAAAGGAAAAAAAATCTAAAATGAATCACAATAAGAAATCAGTAAGTTTATAATATAAAATATTATATTGTTTGTTAATTGAAAATCTATATTTTAGGAACAAAACCAGAAGAACAATGAAAAAAAAACAGTGTTCACATTCAATATTTATTAAATTATAATAGAAAAATAAATAGATATAATATTTCATTATCTTTTTTGTTTTCATTAACTACAATTTTCCTTATCTATACCATAGTATCTATTATAACGCGTGATTAATTTAAATGAATTATACTAATGCAGTGTTTCATTCTCATTAGCTTATTTCTATTCTATTAGAGGTTGCTGTTTCTTACTCTTCTCTTTCACTTGTTTCAGTCCAATGTAGCTTCTTCAGTCACACAATCCTTTCTTTATAGTCTTCTGCAACCGAGCCTTTCCACTTTTTTTTGACATATCTCATATTTCCGAAATTAAAAGTCTCAATTGTTAAACACAAGGGTCAGATGAGCCAGTAGCTGCATAATTTTGTATGACTCAATAGTTCAGATTTCAAATTGTATTAATTACGGAATATTAAAACTATTACCTCCCAATGAATAATGTACTATTAAAGTCAGTCGAAACCATTTGGTTTGTTCGGAAATTTAATTTCAGTACTTTAATATGAATTTGGACGATTAAAATAATCTAAATACATTACAGTAAGAACAAATACAATTAATGTAAACGTATAGTTGATAGATATGTACAGTGTGTCCACTGTAAGCGGGCCACCATTGCTAACTTTCTTATTTGAAGAGATAGAAAGACGATTAAATGGACAAAGTTGGGCGATATTATACGACAAATTTAACGGTGAAAAATACAAAACAATTGAACATCAAATTCACGACTTATTCAACAAAATAACATTTTTTTAAATGGAATGCCATATTGAAAATGATACCATTTAAAAGATTTTTATTATCTGAATATAAAAGTTCATTGTCACTATGCCTCTAAAATTAAAAACAAGAGTTATTTCAAGTTGAAATTTAAATATTTTATTTCATATTTTGATACAAATACAATATTGTTGCTATGGAAAGAACAAAAACAAATAACGAAATTAATTATTAACTAGTAAACTAGTAAACAGTTGTTCTTTGTTTAATGTTAGTTTCTGTTGTTTCCATAGCAACAATGATATATGTGTATTAAAATATTTAAATTTCAACTTGAAATAACTCTTTTGTTTTTAATTTTAGAGGCATAGTGATAATGAACTTTTATATTCAGATAAAAAAAATCTGTTAAATGGTACCATTTTCAATATGGCATTCCGTTTAAAAAAATGTTATTTTGTTGAATAAGTCGCGTATTTGATGTTCAATTGTTTTGTATTTTTCACCGTTAAATTTGTCGTATGATATCGCCCAACTTTGTCCATTTAATCGTCTTTCTATCTCTTCAAATAAGAAAGTTAGCAATGGTGGCCCGCTTACAGTGGACATACTGTAAATATTTTAATAAATTATGTCATGGGAATTCCAAACAAAGATAAATTTGAATAAATACTTACCTTTCGCAAGAATTAAAGACCTAAAATGGATCCAAATAGAAAGAAATTGTATTCTTTTGGATATATGACACATTCCCTAGCCTACGGTGACAAAGACGATTTGTTTTCCACGATGAGAGAACCACGTTTTGTCACAAACACGTATTAGTCAAAGTTCCATGTTCACAGTCTGCTTAGCGAATTCCATTTTCCGTAGCCGATCCGTAGATTTTAAAATCAGGGCAGAGACCGTCATCCAACACTTATCTTTAGGTTTTGCTAAGAAATCTTGATGAACATTTTGTTTTTTTGTTAAAGCACGCTTAGAAAACTTACCAGTTACAACTGTTGATGAACAATAGCTGGTAACAGACACAATCTCAAACCACGGACCGTGTCTACCTGTCGGAGCAATAATAAGGAAGGACCCCAAAGATTAGGACACAATTTAATTCACAAAGTTTAGAGAAAATCACCGAGAAATCCATTTGACAACTATACCAGCAGCTGAGGAGTTGGGCGCTGTTAGCACTGCGGCCAACAGTCAAGGGACATAAAAACATATGCATTATATTTATTGTATTCATATACTATTGAAATGTATATTTTACCTGGTCATAATTGTCACTGTCATTTTACAACACAAACTTATATGATTATCGATAATAAACTCCCTCTTAAAACGCGCGAGTTTCAACCAAATTCAGTCGCCTGCCGAGCTTGAGAAGTCACTTTTTGCAATAGCTATGTCGGCCGTCGGATAGAAAAATAAGATTTGGTGCAATACAAGACCAGTTCACCTACAGCGTCTGTAGGAATTTAGAAGCCAATGACAAGCGTATCGCAAACTGGCTCAGTGAAACAATCGCTGAATCTGAGCGAGACTCTTCCATTTTAGACAAGTGTAGTAAAATATATCATGTCCGACTCACAATAAAAAATACTGAGTCCGCGTGTACAGTAATTTCAACTTAATTTCACGGGGTCTAATATCAAATCGGATTAGGACAATACGTTGAGAAGAGAAGAGAGTCCTTGGTAATACAAAACCAATTATTTCTTTCTTTGAGCATGTCGTCTCTTTTTAAAAACAAGTAGTACTCTGGAGGGGAGATTTACAACAACATTGCTTACAGATGTGTTCAAAATTCCCGCTATTTTTTCTTATGCTCAAATTATTACTCATAGGATTATAAATGGATTCTAAATGATTATATTATTTGTAAATATGTATTATAATTGATTATTAACAATTATAATTGAATAAAATTACAAGAAATATATTTTTTAGTTCAATTATGTAATGTTGACTAAGGTGCGAAGCGAACGGAGCGATTTTGTTTTCCTAATATCCTAATTTGTCTGACAGTTTAGGTAAAATATTTGGAAAGTTATTAGAGTTATTGTTGTGTGTTTCTTGTGGTAATTTGTTTCGATTTGTCTGTAAGTACATTTAAGTTTCATGTATTCAATAGTATAAGTAGTTATAAATATGTACAAAAAAAAGTTTAGAATTTTTTAAAATCAACTTTTTAAACACCGTATATAAGTTTATTCATGTACGTATTTTAAGTAATATACGTGAAAATTGCTTCGTAATAAAGATATTAATAATTATTTATTAGTAAAATATAATATGAATAGAAACTTAATTTTTTTTATAATAGATACGTAACCTATAATGTGAACCATACACAGGCGTATTTGTGTTAAAATCTGAAAATATCTTTGCACATTCATCAGCGTCGACAAATTGCAACGTTATTAACTTTTCTGACAAAAATACTGAAGTCAAAAGTATCCCTTTTACAAAAATATGTGTAAAAAATTATTCACAGTTGCCTTAAACTATTTTAAATACTTTTCTATTGTCAAAAATTTAATCAAAACGGTCTGAAAGCGTTTTAAATATGCATTAACTGTCTGCAATTTATTCAGAATTGTCTAAAACTGTTTCAAAAACATCTTAACACTTTAAAATTTACTCAGAATTGTCTAAAACTATGTTTAAATTCCCGCTAAATTTCTTGAATTAAAATTATTATTCATGGAATTATAAATCTGTATCTAAATGACAATATTATTCATAAATATGTATTTTATATTTTGCGTTCATAATGAGCAATAATACGCAATTGCGTATCGTAATGACTTCATTTCGATACGCAATTTTTTGTTTTAGACGGTTGGTACTAGATGACATTTCTTTAACCCATTTTTATCTAATTTATTTTTAGTTAATTGACAATTCATTTTAATAATATAATGTCGTTATTATTATTTTTTATTTAGGGAAGATTATTTACATGAAAATGTACAAATATAATCACAAATTGAGTAAGTAAATGTTAATATAATGTTCGAATTAGTCCACATAGATGGACCTAGTAGTACTAAAAATTTGTAGATTGAACCTTTGAACGATAGAAAATTATTTTTAATTAATTTTAAAGCGTTTTAATTCAAATATAAGAAAAAATAAAAATTTCCTGTACACTGAGGCTGAAAGGGTTAAATTGTCAAACGTCAAAGCTGGAAGATAAGAAATTTCAATATAACCTCAAAATTTCTTTTACTTAATTAATCACTTTATTTAATGAATAATAATAATACATATTTTCGTCTTACTTTGCATTTCAAAATAAGCAATCAAAACATTCTCTGTTACGCCTTTGACATTATTTTCTTTACACCATGTGTCAAAATTTGCAAATTCTTTCTCATAAATCTCGCGCGATTTTTTAGGAAGTAGATTATTTCCTGTAGTCTGAGCTATATTACGTACCTCAGGCGGAGCGCAACTGATTTCATCTTCCATGATTACACTAAATTCACTTAAATTTGTTCGTAAATATTGAAATGACATGAACTTTCAAATAATAATTGAATGTGGTCAATTCAATGTTACCAACTACAACATTACACTTACAAATTTCCCTAAATCAACTCGGTATAATATTAACAGTTTTTAAAAATATTTTAGTTTGTAGAAGGTGCAAAATATAAAAAATAGTATGAAGAACTCATTTTATAAGACTTTTTTTCGCACTTGTCAATTTGTCTAAATTTTGACGCGTGCGAAAAAAACATGTCTTATAAAACACGTTCTTTAATATACTATTATAATTTGTTAATAACAATTACAATTAAATAAAATTACAGAAATACATGTTTTGTTTAAGTATGTAATGTTGGTTTCATGCGAACGGAATGATTTTGTTTCCAAACATTGTCTGCTCTGTTTTGACAGTTTGGATTTTATATTATCTGGAAAGTGATTAAGTGTTGTTTTTGTGTGCGTATTGTGAAAATTCGTCTTGATTTATCAGTAAGTGTATTACTTATCATGTATTTAATAGTATAAGTAGTAATAAAAAATGTAAACTATTGAGAACTATTTTAATTGTCAATGTTAGACTGTGACAGATGCCATAAATTATTGAGATGTTAAATAAAAGTTTATTTAAAGGTAAAGTGGTGTATTATAGACTAATTATAATGAAATTAAATGTATTTTATTGTTATTTACACCAGTTTAACAGTAATTAAAATTTTATGGTAACATTTGTAACTCTAACCTAATGCGCTGTCAGTCAAATGTGACCCAAATGTAAACCGTATCTCGAAAACGAGTTTAAGAATAATAATAACTTGAAACTGAAGTAGAAGAATCATGTAATGTAATATAAACTTCAAATATTAAAGGTACGTCATGGATTTTATTCATTTTCTTACGTAGAAATGTTTAAAAAGTGTTATTTGCAGTGTGTCACCATATGAAATATGCATTTTAGGAAGAATCAGGTGGAAATATAAGTTTTTAACAGATTATAAACATTAAATAGAAACAATTATGTTCATCGATAAGTAATACGTACGTATATTTATTAGATATGAATATATTTTTGTAGGAAATGTTAATGAATCATCCCAACTTCCAGCTGTCCAAAAGGGATTTGGAATGTAGAATGAAAATGGAGTTGTCACAGGCAATGAAGACATGTTATGGTTATAAATAGAATGAAATTGTATCCTTTCAAATATATTATTACCAATAAAATCTTAAATTACAATATTGTAAAGGATAATTAGTTAAATGTGTTGATTATGACAATGAAAAGTAAACAATACTATGAACCAGTCCATTAATTATTAGCTTTTATACACAATATTTATTGATTGTAATAATCAACTACGAGTTAATGTGTATTTTAACCCCGTACAACACGCTTTTCGTTTTATTTTGAAGTTATTTGAAACATTTTAGGAGTTATGAGCCACCAAACATGTATGAATTGTTTTACGTATAAAATATGTGTTGTATTAATTAAAATGTTGATTTTAATATCGTTAAAGCTATAAAAAATAATAATTGTACCACGTGTAATGTTATACAACTGTATATTTATTTATTTCAGACGATGCCAGTTCGTAAGCGGCAACAACCGTTCGCGTGGGATGAAGAAAAGAAGAGGGTTGTTGCGGAGTGTCTCGCCCGGGCTCGCGAAGCAGGTGGAACATGCTCGGTGGTCGCCAAGGCAGTCCATAAGGAATTTTTTAAGGCGTACCCCGAGTGTAAACTAGCAGCGAGTACGTTGTACAAACTTGCAGGTGATGCCATGGCTAAAAAACATCTTCCGGGCGAGGTGGAGTCTCGTGAATCTCGCTGGACTTTCGAGAAGAATCGATTTTTAATCGAATGTGAGGCACGAGCCCGTGAAGAAGACTTTCGTTGTCAACAGAAAGGTTTGCACGCGGGAAAAGGTGGTAAATCAGGCCATTACCGAAAGCTCGTCGTGCAATACTGCACGGAAAAGTACAATGAGCATACGTCCAACGCTATTTATGAGCGAATTTATCGTCTCCGTCGAGAAGGGAAAATTGTGATAGTGTTGATAATGAAGGTATGTATAACTTTTCTGGTACTAGTCTTCTGATTGGTGGCATAGACAACCCATCTGTTGCTGATTTATCGATTGGTGGTACTCTTCGGGTCCAGTCTCCTGTTGCTAATCCGCGGATTAGTGGTACAGGTGCCTCATCTGTTGCTAATCTATTGATTAGTGGCACAGATGGGCTCCAGTCATCTGTTGCTAATCTGCGGATTAGTGGTACAGGTGCCTCGTCTGGTGCTAATCTACTGATTAGTGGCACAGGTGAGCTCCAGTCATCTGTTGCCAATCTTTGTATTGATGGTACAGATGCCTCATCTGATGCCAATCTATTGATTGGTGGTACAGATGAGCTCAAGTCGTCTGTTGCTAATATTCGTATTGGTGGCACAGATGCCTCGTCTGATGCCAATCTATTGATTGGTGGTACAGATGAGCTTCAGTCGTCTGTTGCCATTCCTCGGATTGGCGGTACAGATGCCGACAGGCTTCCTGGGAGAACAATCATCAAGTCAGCTTATGACCCTGATTTGATATTGTTCTTCCAAAGAACGATGAAATGTTGGGAGACCGGATTCAAGTTTAGTACGTTACCGTTATTTATCGGTGCATGTGCAAACTGTTCAACGGTAATTCCTAACGAGGCGCGTGTAAAAACTGGCTGCTTCTCAGCAGCCGAATGTTTTTAAGCATTATGCAGAGAAAGATGTAGCATTAAAAGTAGTTCATCCAATTACAAAAAAATGCTATATCTGTACTTTATGCGCTTCCAAGGATCTGTTGACGAGATATCGATTAGCCCCAGAACAAGTTCAGAGTTTGCCGTTGCCTAAGGTTATTACTGATGTAAGTGACGAAGATAAACGACATATATCACTAGTCGCTTTACAATCAAATACGGCCAAGGCATCAAATGAAGCATTGCGCATATTTAGACATCTAAAGGGTGCCTATATTGTGCAACGTAAAGGTGAAGCATGTTACTTTGACATGTATGCCATGATAGTAAACCAAAATCCGGCGAATACTACAAGTAGTAATGCAACAACCGTTGTAGCTGCAATAAGATGGTTACGTAAAAGTAACCATCTGTATGTAAAATTCGCGGCGAATTATGAAACTTTGATACGTTTTATGAAACGCCAATCAGGACAACCGGTTACTATTTCCGTTATGGACGATATGGATTTTGATCCTGTTTCTGATAAGCAGACGAAAACCAACGTTCTTGATGGAGAACCAGCAGCACTGATGATTCCCGCGTACAACGTCCCTTCACGAGGTGTTAATGTGGGAAACACAGTGACAGCGACACATGTGCGCAGTCTTCAAGCTGCTAAAAAGTCGCATGCCGAATTAGTTAACGTATTTATACGTGACGCATATTTGGAAGCGAAAGTGTTTCCGTGGCTATTTCCGTACGGCATCGGTGGATGGTCTACGGTAAATGGCTTCTGTGTAACGCGCGGCACATACATGCATTGGCGAATGCGTATGTATGATGGCCGTTTTCGTGATGAAGCAGACTACATGTTTTACATGTTAGATGTACTCATCAAAGAGCGCCTGCAGTACTATTCTAGCGTAAAGGTTAATGTAGCCAAATTGGTTGAACCATTGACCGCGCAACAGATAAAGACAGCAGGACCATACGATCAGTATGGCATAGAAGTTCCGGCAACAATTCCGAACTCTCGAAATTACTGGACTTCTAAATTGCTCGATTTAATTGCCATGTCCGAGTACATGGGGCGCGTACCTGATTTTTTCGTAACTCTTACGGAGAATGATAGTTGGCCCGAACAGCAAGCAATCATTCGTGATGGCATTGCAGGTGTACATAAGGCGTCCGCATCCAAAGAATTTGAGGATATCCATAAACGCGGAGCACCGGCTATGAAATATCCTGTACAAACGGTGATTGCTTTCTATCGCCGTTTTCAGTTATTTCGGGCCAAGTTCGTGCAGGATCCACAAGGTCCATTTGGCAAAGTTCTTGATTATTGGATGCGGATTGAATACCAAAAGCGTGGTTCCCTACATGCGCATTTGGTGGTGTGGTGCGATAAAGAAACGATACCGAAAGGTGTAGTTTCTGCTGAAATGCCACGATTCGAACATCCAATGTACGGAAAGTGGCGTGATGTCGTTGGTAATTACCAGAAACACACTTGCTCTCAACAGAGGTGTTTCACTGGGAAACATGGTAAAGTATTTGTTCACTGTAAGTATGTACTGTATTGTTGCATATAACTTGGCGCTGCTACTTTTATGGGACGGTCATGTTAATGTCCAACAGGTGACGAACGGAGGTTGGGAACTTTACCTAGCCAAGTACGTTGCCAAATCCGAGTATCCTATACGTATGCGATTATCACGGAAACGTAGTGATTGCGAAATTTATTTGCGTACTCGAGTTGTGTCATTGTTGGAAGCAACAACATTATTGTTACAACATCCACACGTTTTTAGTAGTCGTGACATTATTTACTTGCCAATAGATGTTAGTCCAGCGTATCGCATGCTCAAACGAGCATCTGATTTGCCGGTACAAACATCTGCGGCACACAGTGATGATGAACTGTACTACGACACAAAGCTGCACAAGTATCTCGATCGTCCAAATGCGCTCAGCAACTTTACGTATCCGCAGTTTTATGCGCAATAATGAAACATTGCGCGATCGTAAAGGTCGTCAAATACGTAAGCGAGTACGACATGAAGCAGTTGTTCGTTTCAAAGAGTACTCGCCATATGGTGACGACTTAGAGAGATATTGTTTGACAAAACTTCTGCAAAATGTTCCCGTAGACCGGACGAGCATCACTGCTCTAAAGGACACGACCGGTTCATATTTGGATGAATGTTTACGTCGAAACCTTATCCGGGAGGAGAACGAGACAAAGCAATTTTTAGAAGGCGCAGCCAAACGTGGCAGCACGTTAGAGCGACTACGGGAAATTGCGTCTCGACTTATTGACGGTAACCGGCTCCAGGATCAAGATATTGATCAGTTGCTGGAAACTGTCGCTCCGTACAAGATGGAGGCAGAACGAGTACGTGTCGAATCGGTTGAAGATGATGACGATGATGTTATCATTGACGACCGTGATGGTTTGGATTTAAATATCCGCACGTATTTGCCAGTCGAAAAGTATATTGCTGGCTTCACAGCTAGTCAACGTGCTGCTTTCGACTATGTGACCAACAAATGGATAAAGAGTAAGCAATGTTTGGTTTTCATTACCGGTGGTGGTGGTGTTGGTAAATCATTTTTGCTCGATAGCTTTGTTGCATTTTGCCATGAACATCACAAAACAGTACAAAAGTTGGCAACAACTGGATGTGCGGCCCATCTCATTGGAGGACTGACAATCCACACATTCCTGCGAATGTCTATCGATTTACTCAGTCACATTAAGCGTGGTTCAACGGACGCTTTTCTGATCGAACGCTTGCAAGTGTTGTTGATAGATGAAGTGTCCATGCTTGATGAACGTGTCATGCAGAAACTCGAGGAATGTATGATAACTCATAGCAATCCCGACGATTATGTGAAACGGTTCGCAGGTAAGAGCAAAATCATGTTTGGTGATCCCGCTCAATTACCACCGATTGGTAAACATGTTTGGCAACCGACGTTGCTAACAGGTTTCGAATACGTGGTCCTAAAAGAAGTAGTGCGACAGAAAGATGATCGTCAGTTCATTGATCTGTTGAACCGCGTTCGTTTAGGGGAACCAATAAAAACCGATATAGATATAACGACGCGTGTGATTTCGCAAGCAGACTTGAAACAAACCGAAATCGGTGATGGTGGTTTATTGCTATTTCCGACTCGTCAACAGAAGGACGAAATGAACGCACTCGAACTGGCCAAGTTGCAAGTGACCAAGCGCGTTTATATTGCTCAGCCGTTGTCAGAGTGTGCGCGAATATATTGCTGATGTTGAGCGACGTATACAGCTATTTCCAGCAATATTGAAGCTTAAGATTGGCGCCCGTGTAATGCTTTCTCGCAACCGCGACATTGAACACGGTTGGGTGAACGGTACTTTGGCATTGGTTGTTAGTATGTCAGAAGATTACGTAATCTTGGCGGCAAAAAACAACCCCAAAAAACGGTTAGTTACTTCCCGGGTCAAGCAGGAGATTCGCAGTAAAGATGCGAATCAACAGTACTTCCGTCAACAGTTTCCCCTTGATTTGGCGTACGGTGTCACCATACATAAATCGCAGGGGCAAACGTTGGAGGTTATTGCTGTGTCTGCGAGTGGTTTGTTTTTCCGGGCAATTTTATACGGCCATTAGCCGTGTACGTGAATTTTCCGGATTATTCTTGCTCAACTTTGATCCAGAGTCGATATATCTTGCACCTGACTTGCGGCGGTTTATTAACTGGATAAATGAAGTCGATATTATTCGACAACGTCCAACCGGTTGGAGTAGACCGCCTATGCCGATAGTGTCGCAAATATTATCACTCGCCAAAGGGTATACAACAAGTATTCCAGTTCCACCGCGAGCTGTGAAACAACTGGAAAATGCCTCGAAACAAAAACGTCCTGTAACCGCAATGTCACCCCAGGCCACTGTAATTGGTAATATGCAACATGACGTTGCGAAACGTCCCCGTTGTGAAATACAACAACAGTTGGATGCGGTTGAAATATTGTCGCGTATACACAGGGTTCCATTGACAAATTATTGGAACGCTTTAGACGTTATTTTTAACGATGATGAAGTGGCACAATACATGAGTCGTTTGGACTAACTACTTACCAATCAGACTTTGCGGCAATTGTATGACGATAAGTTGCCACATTTACGTGTGGATCAACGACGAAGTCGCGAGACATATGCCGCAATTTCCAAAGATTATGGTAGGGTGATTGAGACGTCTGCGGACGGATCGTGTATGTTTCATGCATTGTCTCTGTGTTTGGTTGGAAGTGAAATACACAGCTCTGCTTTAAGGCTGGAGAGTATTATCGGCTTTAGACAACACAATGCCATATTCGAAACTATACACGCTCAGAATCATATGGACTACACTAGTGTGCAGGAATTGATTCATCAGACGTCCAATATGCATGGAGGCAGGGAAACTTGGGGCGGCGCAGCTCATCTCAAGTCTTTGCCCTGCATGACATGTCGTGAAATTTATGTTTACACAAGTTTCACGACAGATAGTAATGGTACTATCCATCCGCGATGTTTGGCCAATCTAAATCTTTCGGTTCCCGAATTGCAACGGAAAACTGACGATGGAACTTTATATGGGGCTTACTTCACACGTTACGAGCCCTACTACCCCTTGTCCGGACAACCATTAACGGTTCTATTGTCGGGTGCAGGAGCGAGTGCGCACTATTCAGCTGTGTTACCGTTAGCTGAAGATGCGCCGATGGTAACACCTCGTGTTGTTATACCACCAAATCAAGAAAACGACGAATGAGAACCGGTTGTGAGAGACCTCGTCGACATTGGTGATGATGACAGTAGTAGTTAATACTGTAACTCATTTCAGAATAATACATTGTTATTATTAAATGTCGGTAAGTATGACTAAATATGTATAGAAAGTCTTGTTCTGAGTGCTTGAGTACAACAACAATTTACTCATCGTATACGAGTAATATTTTTTTTAGGTTCATAACTTATTAGTATAGGTATCTAATAACAGTGAATTGTCGAGCATACATGATTTAATTTAAATGTGTATAAAAAGTCTGGCTTCGAACGCTTAAATACATGATAAAAATTAAATCATGTGTCGAGCACAAAAACACATGCCTGTTCTACTGCATTCAGCACAGCATCTATTCACCACCTACAAGAAGATGTCGATGCAAAAGTCTACAACAATCAACATTTTCTCTTTAAACAACGAACCAAGAACTACTACTTCACGAGCAGTCAAACAAGTAGAATTCTACGTTTGAAGATAGAACAACCATAAATTACTATTCTTCAAATATTTGGATGTGAACTTCAGCAAAGGATAGAAATATATTTGAATGCAGAGAATGAAAAACAGGCGAAGAATGGAAATTCCAAGTATGTTAAATTTTATTATTTAAATTTACTTATTCCGTTCTATATATATATATATATATATATATATATATATATATATATATATATATATATATATATATATATATATATATACAATTCATACATGTTTGGTGGCTCATAACTCCTAAACTGTTTCAAATAACTTCAAAATAAAACGAAAAGCGTGTTGCACGGGGTTAAAATACACATTATTACAATCAATAAATATTGTGTATAAAAGCTAATAATTAATGGACTGGTTCATAGTATTGTTTACTTTTCATTGTCATAATCAACACATTTAACTAATTATCCTTTACAATATTGTAATTTAAGATTTTATTGGTAATAATATATTTGAAAGGATACAATTTCATTCTATTTATAACCATAACATGTCTTCATTGCCTGTGACAACTCCATTTTCATTCTACATTCCAAATCCCTTTTGGACAGCTGGAAGTTGGGATGATTCATTAACATTTCCTACAAAAATATATTCATATCTAATAAATATACGTACGTATTACTTATCGATGAACATAATTGTTTCTATTTAATGTTTATAATCTGTTAAAAACTTATATTTCCACCTGATTCTTCCTAAAATGCATATTTCATATGGTGACACACTGCAAATAACACTTTTTAAACATTTCTACGTAAGAAAATGAATAAAATCCATGACGTACCTTTAATATTTGAAGTTTATATTACATTACATGATTCTTCTACTTCAGTTTCAAGTTATTATTATTCTTAAACTCGTTTTCGAGATACGGTTTACATTTGGGTCACATTTGACTGACAGCGCATTAGGTTAGAGTTACAAATGTTACCATAAAATTTTAATTACTGTTAAACTGGTGTAAATAACAATAAAATACATTTAATTTCATTATAATTAGTCTATAATACACCACTTTACCTTTAAATAAACTTTTATTTAACATCTCAATAATTTATGGCATCTGTCACAGTCTAACATTGACAATTAAAATAGTTCTCAATAGTTTACATTTTTTATTACTACTTATACTATTAAATACATGATAAGTAATACACTTACTGATAAATCAAGACGAATTTTCACAATACGCACACAAAAACAACACTTAATCACTTTCCAGATAATATAAAATCCAAACTGTCAAAACAGAGCAGACAATGTTTGGAAACAAAATCATTCCGTTCGCATGAAACCAACATTATATACTTAAACAAAACATGTATTTCTGTAATTTTATTTAATTGTAATTGTTATTAATAAATTATAATACATATTTATGAATAATATTGTCATTTAGATATAGATTTATAATTCCATAAATAATAATTTTAATTCAAGAAATTTTGCGGGAATTTGAACATAGTTTTAGACAATTCTGAGTAAATTTTAAAGTGTTAAGATGTTTTTAAAACAGTTTTAGACAATTCTGAATAAATTGCAGACAGTTAATGCATATTTAAAACGCTTTCAGACCGTTTTGATTAAATTTTTGACAATAAAAAAGTATTTAAAATATATATATATATAGATATATATATATATATATATATATATATATATATATATATATATATATATATATATATATATATATATTTGTAAAAGGGATACTTTTGACTTCAGTATTTTTGTCAGAAAAGTTATTAACGTTGCAATTTGTCGACGCTGATGAATGTGCAAAGATATTTTCAGATTTTAACACAAATACGCCTGTGTATGGTTCACTTTATAGGTTACGTATCTATTATAAAAAAAAATTAAGTTTCTATTCATATTATGATATTTCACTAATAAATAATTATTAATATCTTTATTACGAAGCAATTTTCACGTATATTACTTAAAATACGTACATGAATAAACTTATATACGGTGTTTAAAAAGTTGATTTTAAAAAATTCTAATCTTTTTTTTGTACATATTTATAACAACTTATAGAGAACGGGCACTCAGCTGTTTCCGGTAACCTTCGAAACAGCTGATCTTGCTGCCCTGTTGACGATATAGAAATTTGAAAGAAATGTATTAATTAAAGGATAAGGGAGTAATTTAATATTGAAATGAAGTGAAATATTTATAATTTCTATACTCCAAATACAATATTTTAGCTCATAAAATGAAATAAACCTTTTTAGTTTTTCTAGAGTTGTTGCGTGGTCATTGAGCTCTAACAATTAAAATTTGTCTAGAATTATAAATATTAGTCTACAAATTACTTTTTTTATGAAATTTTTCTTCTAAATAGGTATTATATTTTCAAAATATGCTTGAATAAAGGTATTTATTTAAAGTTTAAATTTTCGTTTATTAATGTAACAACTTCACACCGCACGGGGCAGCAAGATCAGCTGTTTTGAAGGTTCACGGAAACAGCTGAGTGCCCGTTCTCTATACTATTGAATATATGAAACTTAAATGCACTTACAGACAAATCGAAACGAATTACCACAAGAAACACACGACAATAACTCTAATAACTTTCCAAATATTTTACCTAAACTGTCAGACAAATTAGGATATTAGGAAAACAAAATCACTCCGTTCGCTTCGCACCTTAGTCAACATTACATAATTGAACTAAAAAATATATTTCTTGTAATTTTGTTCAATTATAATTGTTAATAATCAATTATAATACATATTTACAAATAATATAATCATTTAGAATCCATTTATAATCCTATGAGTAATAATTTGAGCATAAGAAAAAATAGCGGGACTTTTGAACACATCTATATGCAATGTTGTTGTAAATCTCCCCTCCAGAGTACTACATGTTTTTAAAAAGAGACGACATGCTCAAAGAAAGAGATAATTGGTTTTGTATTACCAAGGACTCTTCTCTTCTCAACGTATTGTCCTAATCCGATTTGATATTAGACCCCGTGAAATTAAGTTGAAATTACTGTACACGCGGAATCAGTATTTTTTATTGTGAGTCGGACATGATATATTTTACTACACTTGTCTAAAATGGAAGAGTCTCGCTCAGATTCAGCGATTGTTTCACTGAGCCAGTTTGCGATACGCTTGCCATTGGCTTCTAAATTCCTATAGACGCTGTAGGTGAACTGGTCTTGTATTGCACCAAATCTTATTGTTCTAGCCGACGGCCGACATAGCTATTGCAAAAAGTGACTTCTCAAGCTCCGCAGGCGACTGAATTTGGTTGAAACTCGCGCGTTTTAAGAGGGAGTTTATTATCGATAATCATATAAGTTTGTGTTGTAAAATGACAGTGACAATTATGACCAGGTAAAATATACATTTCAATATTATATGAATACAATAAATATAATGCATATGTTTTTATGTCCCTTGACTGTTGGCCGCAGTGCTAACAGCGCCCAACTCCTCAGCTGTTGGTACAGTTGTCAAATGGATTTCTCGGTGATTTTCTCTAAACTTTGTGAATTAAATCGTGTCCTAATCTTTGGGGTCCTTCCTTATTATTGCTCAGACAGGTAGACACAGTCCGTGGTTTGAGATTGTGTGTGTTACCAGCTATTGTTCATCAACAGTTATAACTGGTAAGTTTTCTAAGCGTGCTTTAACAAAAAAACAAAATGTTCATCAAGATTTCTTAGCAAAACCTAAAGATAAGTGTTGGATGACGGTCTCTGCCCTGATTTTAAAATCGACGGATCGGCTACGGAAAATGGAATTCGCTAAGCAGACTGTGAACATGGAACTTTGACTAATACGTGTTTGTGACAAAACGTGGTTCTCTCATCGTGGAAAACAACTCGTTTTTGTCACCGTAGATCCATTTTAGGTCTTTAATTCTTGCGAAAGGTAAGTATTTATTCAAATTTACCTTTGTTTGGAATTCCCATGACATAATTTATTAAAATATGTACATATCTATCAACTGTACGTTTACATTAATTGTATTTGTTCTTACTGTAATGTATATATATATATATATATATATATATATATATATATATATATATATATATATATATATATATATATATATATATATATATACATTACAGTAAGAACAAATACAATTAATGTAAACGTACAGTTGATAGATATGTACATATTTTAATAAATTATGTCATGGGAATTCCAAACAAAGGTAAATTTGAATAAATACTTACCTTTCGCAAGAATTAAAGACCTAAAATGGATCTACGGTGACAAAAACGAGTTGTTTTCCACGATGAGAGAACCACGTTTTGTCACAAACACGTATTAGTCAAAGTTCCATGTTCACAGTCTGCTTAGCGAATTCCATTTTCCGTAGCCGATCCGTCGATTTTAAAATCAGGGCAGAGACCGTCATCCAACACTTATCTTTAGGTTTTGCTAAGAAATCTTGATGAACATTTTGTTTTTTTGTTAAAGCACGCTTAGAAAACTTACCAGTTATAACTGTTGATGAACAATAGCTGGTAGCACACACAATCTCAAACCACGGACTGTGTCTACCTGTCTGAGCAATAATAAGGAAGGACCCCAAAGATTAGGACACGATTTAATTCACAAAGTTTAGAGAAAATCACCGAGAAATCCATTTGACAACTGTACCAACAGCTGAGGAGTTGGGCGCTGTTAGCACTGCGGCCAACAGTCAAGGGACATAAAAACATATGCATTATATTTATTGTATTCATATAATATTGAAATGTATATTTTACCTGGTCATAATTGTCACTGTCATTTTACAACACAAACTTATATGATTATCGATAATAAACTCCCTCTTAAAACGCGCGAGTTTCAACCAAATTCAGTCGCCTGCGGAGCTTGAGAAGTCACTTTTTGCAATAGCTATGTCGGCCGTCGGCTAGAACAATAAGATTTGGTGCAATACAAGACCAGTTCACCTACAGCGTCTATAGGAATTTAGAAGCCAATGGCAAGCGTATCGCAAACTGGCTCAGTGAAACAATCGCTGAATCTGAGCGAGACTCTTCCATTTTAGACAAGTGTAGTAAAATATATCATGTCCGACTCACAATAAAAAATACTGATTCCGCGTGTACAGTAATTTCAACTTAATTTCACGGGGTCTAATATCAAATCGGATTAGGACAATACGTTGAGAAGAGAAGAGTCCTTGGTAATACAAAACCAATTATCTCTTTCTTTGAGCATGTCGTCTCTTTTTAAAAACATGTAGTACTCTGGAGGGGAGATTTACAACAACATTGCATATAGATGTGTTCAAAAGTCCCGCTATTTTTTCTTATGCTCAAATTATTACTCATAGGATTATAAATGGATTCTAAATGATTATATTATTTGTAAATATGTATTATAATTGATTATTAACAATTATAATTGAACAAAATTACAAGAAATATATTTTTTAGTTCAATTATGTAATGTTGACTAAGGTGCGAAGCGAACGGAGTGATTTTGTTTTCCTAATATCCTAATTTGTCTGACAGTTTAGGTAAAATATTTGGAAAGTTATTAGAGTTATTGTCGTGTGTTTCTTGTGGTAATTCGTTTCGATTTGTCTGTAAGTGCATTTAAGTTTCATATATTCAATAGTATAGAGAACGGGCACTCAGCTGTTTCCGTGAACCTTCAAAACAGCTGATCTTGCTGCCCCGTGCGGTGTGAAGTTGTTACATTAATAAACGAAAATTTAAACTTTAAATAAATACCTTTATTCAAGCATATTTTGAAAATATAATACCTATTTAGAAGAAAAATTTCATAAAAAAAGTAATTTGTAGACTAATATTTATAATTCTAGACAAATTTTAATTGTTAGAGCTCAATGACCACGCAACAACTCTAGAAAAACTAAAAAGGTTTATTTCATTTTATGAGCTAAAATATTGTATTTGGAGTATAGAAATTATAAATATTTCACTTCATTTCAATATTAAATTACTCCCTTATCCTTTAATTAATACATTTCTTTCAAATTTCTATATCGTCAACAGGGCAGCAAGATCAGCTGTTTCGAAGGTTACCGGAAACAGCTGAGTGCCCGTTCTCTATAAGTTGTTATAAATATGTACAAAAAAAAGATTAGAATTTTTTAAAATCAACTTTTTAAACACCGTATATAAGTTTATTCATGTACGTATTTTAAGTAATATACGTGAAAATTGCTTCGTAATAAAGATATTAATAATTATTTATTAGTGAAATATCATAATATGAATAGAAACTTAATTTTTTTTTATAATAGATACGTAACCTATAAAGTGAACCATACACAGGCGTATTTGTGTTAAAATCTGAAAATATCTTTGCACATTCATCAGCGTCGACAAATTGCAACGTTAATAACTTTTCTGACAAAAATACTGAAGTCAAAAGTATCCCTTTTACAAATATATATATATATATATATATATATATATATATATATATATATATATATATATATCTATATATATATATATATATATATATATATATATATATATATATATATATATATATATATATATATATTTTAAATACTTTTTTATTGTCAAAAATTTAATCAAAACGGTCTGAAAGCGTTTTAAATATGCATTAACTGTCTGCAATTTATTCAGAATTGTCTAAAACTGTTTTAAAAACATCTTAACACTTTAAAATTTACTCAGAATTGTCTAAAACTATGTTCAAATTCCCGCAAAATTTCTTGAATTAAAATTATTATTTATGGAATTATAAATCTATATCTAAATGACAATATTATTCATAAATATGTATTATAATTTATTAATAACAATTACAATTAAATAAAATTACAGAAATACATGTTTTGTTTAAGTATATAATGTTGGTTTCATGCGAACGGAATGATTTTGTTTCCAAACATTGTCTGCTCTGTTTTGACAGTTTGGATTTTATATTATCTGGAAAGTGATTAAGTGTTGTTTTTGTGTGCGTATTGTGAAAATTCGTCTTGATTTATCAGTAAGTGTATTACTTATCATGTATTTAATAGTATAAGTAGTAATAAAAAATGTAAACTATTGAGAACTATTTTAATTGTCAATGTTAGACTGTGACAGATGCCATAAATTATTGAGATGTTAAATAAAAGTTTATTTAAAGGTAAAGTGGTGTATTATAGACTAATTATAATGAAATTAAATGTATTTTATTGTTATTTACACCAGTTTAACAGTAATTAAAATTTTATGGTAACATTTGTAACTCTAACCTAATGCGCTGTCAGTCAAATGTATATATATATATAATATACATTACAATTGTCACAACAAATGTCCAACTGTCATAGAGATAAAAAAATTTGTTTTCAATAAACAAATTTTTTCTTTTCATAAATCTGGGCACGTCGAGGAGGTCAAGCACTATGAATGAAGAAAATACAAATAGTAAGTTTCAAAATTATTTTATAACTATGTAAACTTACATAATTTATATTCGTAGATATATCAAACCAAAGATTTGAGGATTTAGAAAGAGCTTACAATGAAGTGCACGAAAAACTGCTGGCCCTCGAAAGCGAGAAACTACAAAAAGAGAGGGAGGAAGCAGAACAACAAAAAATAAAAGTAATTATCTATTAATAGACACCTTATATACGTATTTCACATTAGTATTAATAATATTTTACATTTATTTTTTTAATTACAGATAAAGAAAATCCACAGAAATCTAGAAACCAAAGTATGATTATAAAAAAGTTTTGTGAAATAATTATTAAAAATTGTCTTTATTACAGATAAAAAAAAAACCCAGAAAAACCGACGCAGAAGACAAGACCAAACAAAACAAAAAAATAAATCAAAAAAGAATCAGAATAAGAAATCAGTAAGTTTATAATACAAAATATTATATTGTTTGTTAATCGAAAATCTATATTTTAGGAAGAAAACAAAAAGAACAATGAAAAACAACGGTGTTTACATTTAATATATATTAAATTATAACTAAAAAATAAATAGATATAATATTTCATTATCTTTTTTTGTTTTCATTAACTACAATTTTTCTTATCTATAGCATAGTATCTATTATAACGCGTGATTAATTTAAATGAATTATACTAATGCAGTGTTTCATTCTCATTAACTTATTTCTATTTTATTAGAGGTTGCTGTTTCTTACTCTTCTCTTTCACTTATTTCAGTCCAATATAGCTTCTTCAGTCACACAATCCTTTCTCTCTAGTCTTCTGCAACCGAGTCTTTCCATTTTTTTTTTACATATCTCATATTTCCGAAATTAAAAGTCTCAATCATAAAACACAAGGGTCAGATGAGTCAGTCGCTGCATATTACTTGCGAGAAACACTTTAGGTCGTCCCATATACCACTTTCTAATTCGACAGTTCCCATCTTCGGTTTTGGCGAAGATTTAACCATCGGAATAACTTTTGCCATTAACACTAAACATTTACTCAAACTTGAGATTGGCACTAAGTTGAGCAGGCTTGCTCTTATTATTTTATATATATCTAAATCACATCATTCCTTTGGCAATTTTTTAAGATTTTTGATTATTTCTTATTTTGTTAATATTTTAGTTTTAAGAATGTTATAGTTTGTTCTTTATTATTCCTCACACTGGATTTAATGATGGGACAAAAATAATCACAGTGGGTAGGTTGTGTGGATATTTTATGTACGCATATTGGATGGACTATTTAGATTGCTTGAGAATGTTGCGTATGTAGTCTGTTTATTTCTCTGTCTACCTAACTCACTGTTTACCTACATCACTGTCTACCTAAAACCACTGTCTACCTTTTACAAGTAATAGGTAAGTATATATATATATATATATATATATATATATATATATATATATATATATATATATATATATATATATATATATATATTTAGTAGATATGAATATATTTCTGTAGGAAATGTCAATGAATCATCCCAACTTCCAGCCGTCAACAATGAAAATGGAATATAGATACAATGAAAATGGAGTTTCCGTAAGCAATATAAACATGTTATACATATAAATAAAACAAAATTGTATCCTATCATATATATTTGTAACAATAAAGTGTCAAATTACAATAATGTACGGACTAATCAGTCAACAGCGTTGATTACAACAATGGAAAAGAAATGTGATGTTACAAATCGGTCAATATTTTAATTTCGGTTGCAGATAGCGTGCTAATTCTTGCAAAATCAAACTCTGGCACGCTGATATTATATATATTCACACTTTGAATGTCAAAATGCGATAGAGATTACAGCAAATATAATGGAATATTTGTGGAAAAATTTGCTTAAAAAACATGTATTTTATTCTGCTTTTTACTAATCAACGATTCAAAGTATCTTCAAAATAATGTGAAATTTGTGTTGTACGAGGTTCAAAAGATAAACTAACTAATTTCCAAATCTTAAAATTGTAGAATTTTTTTTATTTTAATATATTTAACATGCCGTATGTGAATATTGATTTTTCTTTTAATTTCCCGCCAATATTGTGTAAACATTTGACAGATGTCATAAAATGATTCAAAGTAACTTCAAAATAATGCGAAATTCGTGGTCTACGGGATTCAAAATATAAACCAACTTATTTACAAATCTTAAAACTGTCTGGAAAGAGTTTTATTTTAATATATTTAACATGACGTATGTGAATATTGATATCCCGCCAATTTTTTTTGTGTTCAAATTATTATTTATACGATTATAAGGGGAATCAGAATGATTATATTATATGAAAATATGTATTATAATTAGTTATAATCAAGTACAATTGAATAAAAATATAAAAATAAAAGTTTTATATAAATATTTGTAAATTTTTATTATCTTTTTACCTCTCGCTACGAGGTATTGAATTCATGCTAAAAATCGCATATTCACAATTTAGTGAATAAGCACGTTTTAAGGTCCCTAGCATCCGATTTTAACATTTTTACGATGATGTCCGTATGTGTGTGTGGATGTTGGATCCACGATTTCTTAAATACTATAAGACTTACGACATTTTTAACTACGGATTCCTCAATCTAACAATAATGGGAAGAGTCGAGTCAGTTTTGGTAACAATTGGACAACCGGAAGTAGTAGTTACAAGAAAAAAATCATCTAAATATTATTTATCGAAAATTTATGTAAATACTTATATTAAAGAACGTTAAATTCTTTATTCGATAAATATAAATTCATTATTATATCTTTTATAGATTTAGAGATAAAGAAATGCATATAAAATAATTTGATGTAAAAATTCTCAGCTCAAACTACTTCAAGGCAAGAAAGTCAAATGTTTGTAATTGACACATAAATGTCACTGTCAAAAATATTTGTATGCCACTGTCAAAAATATTTGTACATCATTATGAAGATTATGAAAATAAATAAAAAGTCAACAACGCAAAAGAATATACGTAATACAGAATATAAAAGAAATTTGGGAAAAAATGACATATATAAAGAAAATGAAAAGGAAAGTAGAAAAAACATTCAGGATATTGAATATAAAAAAAATATATGTATTGTACACAATTTATATTAAAATATCCCATTGATGTTGCCAAAATATGTGAGAATTATTTTGTAGTGAGACATGAATATATGTATTTGTATTTAAAAATATTTTTCGTTTTATGCGTACAACCAGGTAAAATATTTGGCGAGAGGATATGTGCTGGCCACATCAGATTTTTTATTTTCATCTGCATGCACCATGCATCAAGTGAATACGCACATTTTATTTTCTTCTTCCTTCAAAGAGCCTTCTCCCGTCTTACGCAGCGTCAGCATTCCCATCTCACAACTTCCTTCGCCATTCATTCCGGTCCAAAGCGACCTCTGGGCTCCATCCTTTCTTTTGCAAGTCCTCTACCACTTTGTCCCTCCATCTAAGCTTAGGCAGTCCTCTTTTCTCTTGCCCTCCAGCACTAGGTGCACCATTCGCTTTTCAACATACTCTTTGCCCCTCCGCTCGACGTGACCAACCTTTACATCTAAGTCACACACACATTTTATATAGTTTATATACTAAAGACAAATATAGTCATTTTCAAGTAATATGTACATATAAATTACTAGATATATGCATAATTTTGTATGACTCAATAGTTTAGATGTCAAATTGAAATGTATTAATTACGGAATATTACCTCCTAATGAATAATGAACTGTTAAAGTCATTCGAAACCGTTTGGTTTGTTCGGAAATTTAATTTCAGTACTTTAATATGGATTTGGACGGTTAAAATAATCTAAATATATTACAGTAAGAACAAATACAATTAATGTAAACGCATAGTTGATAGATATGTACATATTTTAATAAATTATGTCATGGGAATTCCAAACAAAGATAAATTTGAATAAATACTTACCTTTCGCAAGAATTAAAGACCTAAAATGGATCCAAATAGAAAGAAATTGTATTCTTTTGGATATATGACACATTCCCTAGCCTACGGTGACAAAGACGATTTGTTTTCCACGATGAGAGAACCACGTTTTGTCACAAACACGTATTAGTCAAAGTTCCATGTTCACAGTCTGCTTAGCGAATTCCATTTTCCGTAGCCGATCCGTCGATTTTAAAATCAGGGCAGAGACCGTCATCCAACACTTATCTTTAGGTTTTGCTAAGAAATCTTGATGAACATTTTGTTTTTTTGTTAAAGCACGCTTAGAAAACAATGAACAATAGCTGCTAACAGACACAATCTCAAACCACGGACCGTGTCTACCTGTCTGAGCAATAATAAGTGTAGTGGAATGTAATATAGTTGGCGTGGGCAGAGAGTTGAAAGTAGAGGTGTCAAATGTCAAGTTGTGAGAATTAATAAAATAAATAGAGTCTTTAAATGAAGTGTTTTAATCTTTAAAATAACGCTCCTGAACAAAATCGAAACATAAAATGGTGTCAGGTTAAACCAAAAAGTTGTGTAGGCAAAAAAACCAAGAGAGATTAGAAAAAAAGCCACAAGGTCGAACTACAATTGAAGATATGGACACAGAAACTTTGCAAAGAGAAGTGCAAGAGTTGAGGGACACTCTTGCTACACCAAAATCATTCAAGCAGCCGTTGCACGTCATCAATAAAAAATGAATAAAAGTAACTAAATGTATGACGTCATGTCTTGGTACATTTACATAGGTTTAAGAATCGTAATGAAAAATGTAATACTGGTTGCATACAATCTTATTTCAAAATTTAAAGATATTTTAGAGACATGAATTTCTAAATATTATTAAGTGTTAGTATACCTACTATAGAAATGATCAACGTTTTATACTTACTTTCAGCATACATTTGATAAATAACATTTCTAATCGCACATTCCGTAAAATTATCTACATTTACAACTGGTTTATTAACATTTTTTTTCTTTTTTGGGCTTTGCAATGGTTCATTTTTTTCAATTTGGAAGAAATTGCAGACACGGTAGATATATTTATTTGCAGAGCCGCAGCTACTCGCTGAAATCGTATAAAGAAATTAAAAATACAATAAAACATTATATTTTCAATAACTTACTTCTCTCACTGCTGATAATGAAATTAAAGGGCCTTTATTTTCTTTTTCTAACTCAAAGTACGAAATAAGGCTTTTTTTACAAAAATCTGACACTGCCTCGAAAGTGGTTTCGGCATTGTACAAATAAAACAGAACCGTATAAATAAAAAGTAGTGGTAGTCTTGAAAAAGACTGATTTATAATTAACAATAATGAAAATAACACAAAAGGAAATGAAACTGGATAAATAATAACAAGCACTAATATATAAATAAACAGGAATGGAATGAAAATACAACTCACAACGAACACAAATCTTTCGAACACAATGCAAATATTTCTGAAATTGACAATTCAAATTGAAATAATAATCGTGAAACAAAAGTGTAAACATAGAAAATATCAATGTTACCAATTGTAGCAACAAATAAATGAATAATATAAGATAGATGTCATTATTTATTTACTATTCATGTCATATAAGTTAAATAATGAACTCTGCTAAACATCTAAATAATAATTCTATAAGGCCATACACTTTTTAACAGTTAAAAATGATTAAAATTTTATTTCATTTTTCAATATTAGTTATTTTACTGTATTAAAGTTGGTACAGTAAATGATGACGTGCAACGGCTGCTTGAATGATTTGGGTGTAGGTTTGTTATTCAGGCGACACCAGAACAAGTTACCCAGACGAAAAATGTCGGATATGTAACCTGAAAACGAGTCATCCAGTAACGAAGTGTCCAGCCTTCGGACAAAAGTGCAATAAATGCGGTATTAAGGGACATTTTGCAGCGAATTGACATACGAGAGAGATAACGGAAGAACAAGAACATAAAGCTGAAGAAAGTAGTGACAGTGCACACAGTGTCAACGAGGTGACAAAAATAGAAAGTGTGACGAAACAAAAGAGCCCGTGGCGTGTAAAAATAAACATTTGCGGTGAGAGAATTCCATTTAAAGTAGACACTGGCGCCGACAAAAATATAATAGCCACGAAGGATTATAATAAATATCTGAAACATAAGTGCACTTTAGAAAATACAAATGTAACGTTACTAGGCCCAGGACAGGGTGAATCAAGAAAACTAAAAATATCAGGGCAGACAACAGCAAGAACTAAATTTAACAACATAAGAAAAGAAATAAAATATTTCGTAGTGGAAACTACCGAAAGCCTGTTAGGTAGGCCAGCATTATTAGCTCTCCGGATGGTACGCTGGAATGGCAAGAAGTTAAATTTGAAGTATGTAGACAATGTTAAGACCACAGAAAATGAAGCTGAGAAAATGAAGAAGCTGAGAAAATGAAGCAACGCTACCCGAAATTATTTAAAGGTTTGGGAAAATTATAAGCATAATATACGACTGCTGCCTGATGCAGTGCCGTATTCAGTAGCAACACCAAGACGAGTGCCGTTGAACCTAATGGAAGCAACAAAGCACAAATTATAGCGTATGGTCAAGGAGGACGTCATAGAACGTATCGATAAGCCAACGGAATGGTGCGCGCCTATGGTCCTAGCACAGAAGCCGAACGGGAAAATTAGAGTGTGTTCCGACCTAACAGAACTGAATAAATTTGTGCTCCGAGAGAGATATCAGTTACCTTCAGTGGAAGAGACTTTGTCAAGACTTCAAGACTCATGTGTATTCACAAAATTAGACTTTTCGTCAGGATTTTGGCAGTTAGAATTGTCGCCGGAATCGCGAAAATTTACCACGTTTATAACACCGTTTGGACGTTACGCATACAAACGATTGTGTTTTGTATTATAAGCGCCCTGGAAGTATTCCAAAAGACAGTAAGTGGAGTTATTGACAAATTAAACTTTAGAAATGTACTTGTCCATGCAGATGATATATTGGTGTCGGGCCGAAATAAAGCCGAGCACAACAAAACTTTACATATTGTGCTAAAAACATTGGAGGAACAAGGTTTCACGCTAAATAAACAAAAGTGCAAATGGCAATGTTCAGAAACTACGTATTTGGGACATGTAATAAATTCCAACGGCATATGTGTAGATAAAAAAAAATGTCAGAGCGATTACCGAATACAAAATACCCGAAAATCGGAAAGATGTCAGAAGATTCTTGGGTTTGGTTAATTACATTGGAAAATTTATTATCCAGGTTGCAGATAAAACTATATTTATGCGAGAATTATTGCGCGGCGATAGACAATTTATATGGACAGAGGTACATCAACAAGAATTCGATCGACTAAAACAAGAAATAGCATCTACACCTGTTTTAGCGAAATTTAACACGGCACGGCAGAGCAGAATATCAGCTGATTCATCGTCATACGGGATTGGTGGCATGCTTGAACAACTGCAAGATGATAATACGTGGCAACCTGTATGTTTTTGCTCAAAATCATTAAGCGAAAGTGAACGTAGGTGTGCACAGATCGAGAAAGAAGCATGGGCGGTGTTGGGGACATGTGAAAGATTACAACAGTACTAATTAGGATTAAAATGTCACATACAAACACACCATAAGCCGTTAACAACGATATTAGCTACAAAAGAAGTTAATAAATTATCAAATAGACTTCAACGTTTCAGAATGAGATTGATGAAATTTAATTATACAATCAGTCATGTTTCGGGTAAAGAATTCTTTATTCCAGATGCTTTAAGCAGATCACCGTTACCAGAAGCATGTAATGATCCAGATGTTGTGACGTCAACGACGGACATATATGTGAATGCGGTGATAAACGATTTTGAGAATGAATATAGTATGTTACACAAGTTTAAGGAAGCACAGTCATGCGATATAGAAATGACAAAACTTCGAGAATACATAATTAACGGATGGCCAACGAATAAACAAAATTGTTCGCAAGAAGTTACAGAATACTATAGGCAACGTGATGAAATTAAGTAAAAACAATCTTAAAACAAATTCACATAGGACACTTTGGCGTGCAAAAGTGTTTAGCACGAGTCAAAGCTACTGTTTGGTTTCCTGGTATAAATACAGCAATTATAGATATGGTGGAAATATGCGAAAAATATTCAAAACAAAGAACTCCAGGTACCGAACCAATGATATCATCAGAAATACGAACACGACCTTGGTATATGGTAGGAATCGATTTGACACAGTATGGAGGAAAAATGTATATTGTTATCCAAGACTATTATAGTAAATACATTGAAATGAAGCAACTTCAAGGCATCCGAGCAGTAGATACCATACTATTTTTAAAAGAAACGTTTGCACGGCATGGAATTCCCAATGTTGTAAGATCTGGTAATGGCAAGCAGTTCGATTCAAGTGAATTTCGAGAATTTGCTAGGCAATAACAATTTAAATGGGTAAGCATTAGTCCAATTTACCAACAGAGCAATGGCCAAGCTGAAAGCGCGGTCAAAATAGTGAAAAATATTTTGAAAAAGAATGAAGATATTTCTCTTGCATTACTGGTTCATAGAAATACTCCATTAAATTGTGGACTATCACCAGCACAGATCTTATTTGGACGAAAGTTAAGAGAAAAGCTACCGATACAAGAAGAAAAATTAACACCTAAAACACCCAATCATAAAGAAATACAGCAAAAAATGAAGAAAGCAAAAGAACAGCAGAAGAGTTATTATGATAAGAGACATCGACCGCATGATTTAAAAGATCTGAAGAGAAATGAACGAGTATGGCTGATTCAAGTTAAAACGTAGTGAGAGCCGAAGGAAGATTGTTTGAGAGAAATAGGAAATATCTCCAGAAACTTGCAGTCAGAAAAAAGTTAAACAGTCAGCGAGAATAGCAGAGTGGGAAGAAGAAAGTAGATATTAAGTTAATTTTCATATATTTTGTAAATAATACATATCTCAAAATTTAAGGTTAAATATCCAAATGTCAGAAAGAAATTTAGGATGTGGAATGTAATATAGTTGGCGTGGGTAGAGAGTTGAAAGTAGAGGTGTCAAATGTCAAGTTGTGAGAATTAATAAAATAAATAGAGTCTTTAAATGAAGTTTTTTAATATTTAAAATAACGCTCCTGAACAAAACCGAAACATAACAATAAGGAAGGACCCCAAGGATAAGGACACGATTCCATTCACAAAGTTTAGAGAAAACCACCGAGAAATCCATTTGACAACTACATCAACAGCTGAGGAGTTGGGCGCTGTTAGCACTGCGGCCAACAGTCGAGTCAAGGGACATAAAAACATATGTATTATATTTATTGTATTCATATACTATTCAAATGTATATTTTACCTGGTCATAATTATCACAGAAAAGTTGTAAAATTATTTATTTATCATATTTTAAAGACACGAAAAAACATTTTACAACACAAACTTATATGATTATCGACAATAATCTCCCTCTTAAAACGCGCGAGTTTAAACCAAATTCAGTCGCCCGCGGAGCTTGAGAAGTCACTTTTTGCATAGCTACGTCGGCCGTCGGCTAGAACAATCAGATTTAGTGCAATAGCTGCGCCGGCTAAAACAAGAAGACCAGTACACCTACAGCGTCTATAGGAACCTAGAAGCTAACGGCAAGCGTATCACGAACTGGCTCAGTGAAACAATCGCTGACTCTGAGCGAGACTATTCCATTTCAGACAAGTGTAATAAGATATATCATGTCCGACTCACAATAAAATATACTGAGTCCACGTGTACAGTAATTTCAATTTAATTTTACGGGGCCTAATATCAAATCGGATTAAAACAATACGTTGAGAAGAGAAGTGAGGCCTTGGTAATACAAAACCAACTATCTCTTTCTTTGAGCATGTCGTCTCATTTTAAAAACATGTACTCTGGAGGGGAGATTTACAACAACATTGCTTACAGATGTGTTCAAATTTCCCGCTATTTTTTCTTGTGCTCAAATTATTACTCATAGGATTATAAATGGATTCTAAATGATTATATTATTTGTAAATATGTATTATAATTGATTATTAACAATTACAATTAAATAAAATAACAAGAAAATTTAAGTTTCATGTATTTAATAGTAAAAGTAGTTATAAATATGTAAAAAAAATAATTTAAAATCATCTTTTTAAACACCGTATATAAGTTTATTCATGTACTTATTTTAAGTAATATACGTGAAAATTGCTTCGTAATAAAGATATTAATAATTATTTATTATTAAAATATCATAATATGAATAGAAACTTTAAAATTTTATTTTAATAGATACGTAACCCATAAAGCGCATACACCGTCGTATTTGTGTTAGAATCTGAAAATATCTTTGCACATTCATCAGCGTCGACAAATTGCAATGTTATTAACTTTTCTGACAAAAATACTGAAGTCAAAAATATCCCTTTCACAAAAATATGTGTAAAAAATTATTCACAATTGTCTTAAACTATTTTAAATACTTCTCTATTGTCAAAAATTTAATCAAATACAATTTATTCAGAATTGTCTAAAACTGTTTCAAAAGCTTCTTAACTATCTAAAATTTATTCAGAATTGTCTAAAACTATGTTCAAATTACCCGCTAAATTTTTTGAATTAAAATTATTATTCATGGAATTATAAATCTACATCTAAATGACTATATTATTTGTAAATATGTATTATAATTTATTAACCTGAACCAGAACAAAGTGTTATACAAATTCCCAATCCTGATCCATTTCCCAAACAAAGTACCTCAAAAACGAATGGTATTTTATCATCTTACTTATTACAATTTGAATCATTTTATCTTATATAGTTATTTGGAAATTATTTTATAACTTATATTTTGAATTTCCACTTATAATTGTATGGGATGTATTTCATTTAAATAATGTGATTTTACTTCTAGACGAAATTTCTTTTGTGTGGGATAATAAGACCACATTATTGTTACTAGACCTATACAAAAAGCATTACATGTCTTTTCGAGACCCGAAAATTAAAAAGATAGATTTGTGGGATAGTATAAGAAAGCAATTTGGAGAAAAGGGAATCTTAATACAAAATGAAACACTTGACAGGAAAATTAGAAATTTACGGTGACGCTATAAACAAATAAGAGACAATAAAAAAATACAGGGAGGGGTACTATCTCATGGGAATATTATAATTTTTTCAATACTTTATTGGAAGATGATAGAACAATAAATTTACCACGGACCATAGCGTCCCTAATTGTACCTGAACCCGAAAATCCTACGCCTTTAGAAGTCCCCATACCTGAAGTACGCTTGTGAATGAAATTTTAAGTTTAATATTATTATTTACATGTTTTTTGAATGTAGGCTTCTCAATCTACACTTGATCCTTTCCTGTCTCCTTCAGCTCCTCCCAAGAAAAAAAAGAAAGATAGAAAATTTTAAAGAAAAACTAGTGAAACTTGAAGTTGAAAGAGTGGAAACTTTGAAGAAAATCCACGAAGAAATTAAAAGGGGCAATGACATTAATTTTAAAAAGTCGAATTATTAGAACAAGCGTTGCAATTAAAAAAGATAAACAATAATTAATGTTTTTTCTTTGATCATTTTAATTATTTTATTGTAAATAAAATTAGGCATTAATTATTTTTTATTGAAATTGAATATAGAGGATATTTTAACAAAAACATGCATAATATTTCAGTGATGCAGCCAGAGCATTTCGTTTCTGTTGAGCAGCAGCATTCGCTGCTTGATCTTGATTGTTAATATAAAAATCGTTTTGATTTTGATTATCGTTACAAGGATTATCAACATTGAAATCATCGTTTACAATTTGTTCATTCATAATTATAATGATATGTAAACACATGCAGCGGTAATCACAACAGGAATCATATCATCACGGGACATGTCTAAATATTTTAATCTGCGAAATTTGCCTTTCAACTGTCCAAATGCTCGCTCAATTGTAGATCTTGCTCGACTTAAACACACATTCAAGTGAATTTGAACATTGTCCAAGTGTCCATTATCTCGAAAGGGTTTCATTAAAAATAAGCTTAATGGATATGCTGCATCCCCAAGTAGGTGTTGCTCAGGGGAAATAATTTCCTGATTTGAAAGAGCTTCAAAAAGTGGACTTAAATTAAAAACCCTTGTATCATGCATTTGACCTACATTGAAATAAAATATCGATAGTACTCGTCTTTGAAAATATTTCAGTTTTATTAGTTACCAGGACATCCTACGAAAATATCGGTGAATAACATAGTATGATCACAGACAGCTTGCCAACTATTGAGTGGTAATCATTTCTATTATAAAAATCTACTGTGTTATTTACAGGAGCTTTTATTTCAATATAACATCCATCAATTGCTCCGATAATGGCAGATATACCTAAATAGTAAATAATATTAATTTCTGTAACAATTTAAAATAAATATTACATTTAAAAAGAAATTCAAATAATGTAAATCAGAACTTGAGTTCGTTGAAACAATGTTTTTTTTTTTAGTATTTCAATTGTTGGATAACACTAATAGATGTAAATTTCCTTCAATTTCTCTCAAATAAATATTGAATATATTATTTAGAAAGAATTATAAGGTAATACTATTAAATAATTTCAAAATAACATTGTATTGAATAATAAACTAAGTACCGCATTTATTTGAAAATCGTCATGAAATTTGTTGTCTGTTTTGCTCATATGGCCACTGTATGAATCCATTACGCAGATTTGAAATTGCATTAACCTCGAAAAAAAATTTGTGTACTGAACTCTTTGCAAAATCAAATCTATCACCCATAGACAGGAACGATTCTTGCTTAGCTAAGCACAATATTGAGAAAAGTATTTTCTTTTGTACAGGTATTTTATGTTCTTCTGTAATTAATGGCCCTAACGCATTAAAAAGTACCTAAATATAAATATGTATATGTATGTAATAAATTTCACTGTTTATTGTTTATTTTTCAAACCTGGAAAGTTTCTCGATTCATTCTAAAATGAGCGCGAAAATCATCGAGACTATAATTGGATATGGTTTCTTCATAATAATTTTTATATCTATTAGTATTATTTTGATTTTGTATTATTTGATTAACTGGAATTTAATTTTTAACTTTCAATTTAAATTATTTACTTTTTTTGAAAGCTGTGAGTTCATTTATTGCAACCTCTGCTATATTTAAATTAAAATCATCGTCTATTAATTCTTCTATTATATCGTCGAGTTCCATCATTTAATGCTATATTTAAATGTATGTATTTATCACGTATACTAATATATAATGAAATTCACATAAGCTGACAAATAGCGGGACCTCTGGCATGGTTGACATGTTAAGTAATCTTGAGTACTCTGTTTTACTTTCACTTGTACTACTGATGATGAGAACTTAGTTCTCGAAATACGTATTTAGTTTTTGTTAAAATTTATTTTAAGGGTAATTATAATAGTTTTAGTTAAATTTAACATTAGATTCCATCTATTATTAATTGTCCAATTTTGATTTAAAAACTTTTTAAATGTCTAAAATTTATTCAGAATTGTATAAAATTATTTTAATTTGTTATCAACTGTTTAAAATTTATTGGTTAATATAGCCAAATTGGTTGAACCATTGACCGTACAACAAATAAAGACAACAGGACCATACGATCAGTATAGTATAGAAGTTTCGGCAACAATTTCGAATTCACGGAATTAGTAGTACACGCCTATTCGGGACTTTAATTTGTTGAACACGGTCTCACGGTCGGGACTGTAAGCTCTTTCTATATTTAATGTACTTCATTACAACACACTTGGTACTTGGTCTTGGTTTACAGGTTGTTGACCGCGACACCAATACATAGGAGTTTCACATGTAAAATAATACTTTTTCATAATACCATACTGTTAAATGTGCTTTAACAGTACTGTATGCTCAACCGATATATGCTTCAAAACAGCCACGGCCGTTATTTTTTATAACAGTACAATTATTAAAAATCATGTGTTCCTAAAAAAATCTCAGCATCATAAAATTGTCATGAAGAGCTGTCACCTGTCAATATGCCATAGAAAATAGAATTTTAAGAAGATATTTTATGTTATGAAAAATACTGAACGTCACACGGCTGATATACAAATAACAGACCCGGTTGATTATAAAATCTCGGCTATCGCCTCGATTTTACAACATTCAACCTCATCTGTTATTTTCTACATATCAGCCTTATGACGTTAATAACTGTTGTAATATCCTGCTTCCATAATTATTTTAGATTAAAATGTTGTAGAGCATAAAATTTTATATTGTTCAGAATTGTCCGAAACTAATTTAAATATTTCTTGACTGTCTAAATGTCTTCAGAACTGTCTAAAACTATTTTAGTTTGTTCTGAACTGACTCAAATTTATTCATAACTGTTTGAAACTACTTTAAATACTTCTAAATTGTCAAACATTTATTCAGAACTGTATATCGTAAATTGTAATAAGTTATCTAATACAATAAAGAATTATTATTATTATAAAATTTTTATAGAAAGAGCTGTTTATAATAGTTTATATCTCTAGAAACATTATTTCATAAATATACTAAATAATTTTCACTTGACGATATTTGTTAATTGGTAATATCTGAATATCATTACTGATATTATAATTGCAACATAAGTTGTAATATTTATAAAACTTAATTATTTCACGTAGATAATGAATGTATTGCATTATTTAAAGAGTTGAATTTAATATCTTTAAAGCTATAAAAAAAAACAAAAATTGTACAAAGTATATTATATAACTGCATATTATTATTATATTTCAGACAATGCCAGTTCGTAAGCGGCAACAACTGTTCGCGTGGGATGAAGGAAAGAAGAGGGTTGTTGCGGAGTGTCTTGCCCGGGCTCGCGAAGCAGGTGGAACATGCACTGTGGTCGCCAAGGCAGTCCTTAAGGAAGGTACCCCGAGTATAACTAGCTGCGACTACGTTGTACAAACATTCAGTTGATGCTATGGCTAAAAAACAACTTCCAGGCGACAACATACGTACAACGCTATTTATAAACGAATTTATTATTTCCGTCGAGAAGGTAAAATTGTAATAAATATTGTTGATAATGAAGGTATGTATAACTTTTCTGGTACTAGTCTTACGACTAGTGGAACAGAAAATTCGTCTGTTGCCAGTCTTCTAATTGGTGGTTCTGACAACTTCTCTGTTGCTCTTTTATCGATTAGTGGTACAGTTAGGGTCCAGTCGCCTGTTGCTAATCTGCGGATTAGTGGTACAGGTGCCTCATCTGTTGTTAATCTATTGGTTAGTGACACAGATGGGCTCCAGTCATCTGTTGCCCATCTCCGGATTGGTGAAACAGGTGCCTCATTTGATGCCAATCTATTGGTTGGCGGTACAGATGGGCTCCAGTCATCTGATGCCAATCTTTGCATTGGTGGTACAGATGCTTCATCTGATGCCAATCTATTGATTGGTGGTACAGATGAGCTCAAGTCGTCTGTTGCTAATCTTCGCATTGGTGGTACAGATGACGACAGGCTTCCTGGGAGAACAATCGTCAAGTCATCTTATGATCCTGATTTGACATTGTTCTTCCAAAGAACGATGAAATGTTGGGAGACCGGATTCCAGTTTAGTACGTTACCGTTATTTATCGGTGCATGTGCAAATTGTTCAGCGGTAACTCCGTACGAGGCGAGTGTAAAAACTGTGGCTGCTTTTCAGCAACCGAATGTGTTTAAGCATTACGCAGAGTAAGATTTAGCTTTAAAAGTAGTTCATCCAATTACAAAAAATGCTATATCTGTACTCTATGCGCTTCCAAGGATCTGTTGACGAAATATCGGTTAGCCCCAGAACAAGTTCAGAGTTTGCCGTTGCCTAAGGTTATTGCTGATGTAAGTGACGAAAATAAACGACATATATCACTGGTCGCTTTAAAATCAAATACGGCCAAGGCATCAAATGAAGCATTGCGAATATTTAGACATCTAAAGGGTGACTATATTGTGCAACGTAAAGGTGAAGAATGTTACTTTGACATATATGCCATGATAGTAAACCAAAATTAATAATCTCTAACTTTTATAACACAAATTTCGAAAAAATAACATTTGAAGGTATTTTTCGAAGAAAAACTATTTTGAGCTTCAAGTAAAGTATTATTTTCGGTTATCTAATGGCTTCCTCGCATATTAGAAAAGGAGATACAAGGTTTCAAAATTTTCCGAATGATAGCATTTGAGTTAGATTGGAGGATCCACACACACAACACAGGCACGCGCCGGCACACGCACGCGCTCGCGCACACACGCACACCATCGTGAAAATATTTAAATTGGATACTAGGGACCTTAAAACGTAGTCATACCGAAATTTCGATATGCGATTTTTAGCACAATCCCTATACCTCCCTTACCAAGGGTAGCGGGAGGTAAAAATTTAAAAATGTCCGATCGAGGTCATCTGTATCATGAACGAAGTGACATACTGGCATATATTTAACTCTCTCACAAGGAACGTATGGATATAATGCGCGTGTCTTTAAAAAATTCATATAGTTTCGATAAAGTTACGACATTCCATTAAAACGATGCTCGTTGTTAACATTGTTTTCGCTGTAACGTAAGTTTATTTATTAATTCAGATATATTACCTTGATTCCTACCCGTACAAATAACGTTATTTTCTATCAGTGTCACTGACCCTGGGTCAGTATCTTATTTTTCACATATTTCGGTTGATCCGTGGAACCACCATACATTTAAATCTTATGGCAAATGTATGGTCATCTTTAAAATTAAACTCTATGAGTGCTATTCTGCTATCAATGTTAAAACTTAAAGGTCACCGTTAGCGCAGTTTAGAGCTGAAATCTAAAAATTGTATTCTAGTGTCAGTTTTTACCGCCGCTAACGCTAGAGGCCACCTCTAAACCTACAGGTGCTGCTGGGTAACTTTAAATCGTTTCAACGCTAACAAGATGGCAGACAAAAAGGGTGATTGCGTCGATATTCAAGATGTTAGAAACGTTTTAGACTTAAATTGTGGAAGAATTAGTGTTGAACGTGAAAGAGTAAATAATTTTCAACAGTTTGATGAAGAATTTAGACGAAGATATAGATTGCGGAAAGAAACTGTCAATTTTGTAAATGATTTGGTTAGAGAAGACAGAATCCATTTCACAGCAAGAAATAAATATTACTCCAGAAATACAACTGTTAATATCACTTAGATTTTTTGCGAAAGGGTGCTACCAAGTTGAAGTAGGTACGTAAAATGCATAATTTTATACACAACATAACCTTAAAACTTAAGAGTACTTATTATTTAAAACATACAAAGGGCAAAACAGTAAATTTTAAAACATTTTATTAGGTTTTTTTTATATAATAATACATTACATTTTAGATCTGCATGGCGTAAGTCAACCTACGACGCAGCTAGGGTATCACACTCCCTTGCAACAGTATTACACAGATTTGTGAAGTTTCTAGAACGAATGGAAGAGCTGAAGACAGAGTTCTATATAGCATTGCTGGTTTTCCTAAGGTCGTTGGATGCGTGGATTGTACCCATGTTTGAATTAAAAACCCCGGCAAAGAAAACCCAATGTTATATTGCAATAGGACGGGATTTTATTCCCTAAATGTGCAAGTGGTCTGTGATGCGAGGAGCAGAGTAGAATTCTAGACGTACACTGAAGGAAAAGTTCGAGGTAATTATTTTGAAACATGAAAATAGTGTGTTACTAAATATTATATCATAGGATTCAATGTATTCTGGATTTATTTTGAGCGACGGTGGATAACCATGTCGTAGTTACGAGTATTTATTAACACCTCTGATCAATCCTCAATCTCCAGCTGAAGAAGCAAACAATCGTTCCCATTACAATAAATAAATGTTAATTTTAAATTTGTTACATTCTATATTATGTATAATTTTTTAGTACCTACCTACTAATTTATTAAAGTGTTATGTCTGTATATTAACAAAGTAAATACATAAAAGTGTTTTAATGTATGTATTTCTAATATGTTTATTTGATCAAACTATTAATATTATGATTGATGAAGTATGATTTCACACTTCGCAACGTTCAAGTTTTGACAGATAATACAGTGTTGTCAAGTATTGTTTTGCTTAAAGATCCCTGTTAGTTACCGTAGGTCAATTACTGACAGTAGAATAACATCAACTCTAAACGCTAAAAGTCACCTTTAGCTAGAGACCGTCTCTAAGCTATTTTAACGTTGACACAAGAATAGCACCCTATACACTTAATTATACCAATAGAAAACATCAGAATTAAAAAGTCATCGAGATATGAAAATAAATTTATTTGTCTTTCACTTTCTTTCATATAATCGTATATAATTTACAGCAATTTTTGTTTATTTCTATGGGTAGAGATGTAGGTTTTTCAACGCCGTTTCTTTTTAGATTTAGCTTCTTGAGCAATAGACAAGAAAATATATTCTAAACTTGCGTCGCTGCATGAGTAGTCTTCAATAATTCTATGCTTTTGTTTTACTTGTTCCATGAACTCAAATACTCTTCCTAATGTTACTGTGAAGTCACTTATGTGGTACATCAACATAGACTATAACAATGAATTATTTTTAAAATATTTTATTATGATAATCTGTTTAAAACTAACATGTTTTAAATGAGAGAAATTAGGAATTATTAACCCCTTGAGGTAGCAACCCGCTGCACATAAGAATAGAACGGTTAACCCGCCCTGACTCTATTTAAATAAGTCAATAAATAAATGGAAATAACTGTTTCTGTTACTTGGAAAAATTAGTTATATATTTTTACGTGTTTAAGTTTAATTTTAGTATTGTTTGAAATAGCTGTAGTATCTTAAACTAATTATTAATATTAATATTATTGCATCTGGCTTCACGCGAGTGCGCGCGCACCCACACGCCCAGCGTACAGCTGCACAGCATTGACCGGCTGCGACAAAGGCAGAGTGTCTCTGGCTTGCAAACGGTAAACACGTATCGCGTCGTCGTCCGCGAGAGTGGAATTTTCCACCATTTTGCATAAAACTTTCTGATTTTCATATGGTCAGTAAAGTAATTGGTTGTTTAATTATCGTACGCGTAGCTTGATTAGCCTAACACGACTAATTCAAGGAGTATCGTTCGGTTTTCATTTAATTTGGTACTTTATAGTCCGCGAATACTTTCCGGCGCCATTTTATGCAGCTAATAGACACATCTCAGGAATCAATTGTAAAATCGAACTGTACAATTTGATTTCTCACGGAATTCGTGTTGTTAGGGATTTGATTCATATTTCCTTGGGTGAAATTATTATTATTTCTTTGTAAACTTGTTTACACACGTCCACCTTCGAGTGACGTCATTCACAGCGCATCTGCTGTTATTGTCGACTAGGTACATTCAATGCAACAAGTTTTGCAGTCTAGTTGGTTGTTATTAAGTTCATTTAGAGTTCTTAATATTGTTTAACTACATTTGTTTGTTCATACACTTATGAAATGATTTAGTTAATTTATACAAATATCGTATTTGTTTATCTTTGGTTTATTATTGTTTATGTCACTTGTATTCAATACGCTATCACATATTTCTCAGAATTGGTTTTCAGTTGTTTGTTATTTTGTTGCAATTATATTTAGCACGTTTGTTAGTTCGTAAAACTAACTGGTCCTTCGTTCGTTTTAATTAGTACATTTCACAAATTAGTATTATCCCGTTTATTGGCCAAGTCCAGTGATGTGAACCAGCTATCGAAGGTTGTAATTATTTTGGTTTACATATAGTTTTGTTTTATTCATTGAATTTAACATCAAACACATTGTTGGCGTTTCTAGACCGGATTCGCTGATCTAGAGACATCGCATTTGGGCTTGCGAGCAGGATCAAAACATTTTGGTTCTTCTAGACCGGATTCGCTGGTTTAGGGTTTGAACATTTGGTCCTTCGAGCCATTAGGTCCTTATTACTTAGTCCTTCGCACCGGAGGGACGCAACATTTGGTCTTTGTCGAGCCGGATTTGGCGGTATTCGGAGATAATTATTGTTTCTAGTTACATTTGCTTCGTCGAGCCGGATTTGGCGGTATTCGGAGATAATTATTGTTTCTAGTTACTTTGGTATTAGTAATTGCATTTATTAGCACACTCTAAAATGGCTAAACTACTGCACAAACAATTAGAGGTTGTGACAGAAGATATTCGTCGTCTATCAGTCTATTCTTCAGAGACTGATGAAAAAAGTAAAGTGAAATTTGAGGTAACTTTTCCGTCTCTCGCAGCTTGGGAACAAGAATTCAATCGTACTTATTGTGAATATTCTTCAAAGTTAGAACAAACCAAAAATCCCGACGAGGATATATTGGCAGAAATTTCCCGAGTTAAGAATTTGTTTAATAAAATAAAAGAACTCATTTGCGACATACGTGTCAATTACAAACTTATGTTCAATGGAGACACCGGATCACAGGCAGGGTCCGACAGAGCTAAATCAGAATCACATTCGATTCAATCAGCACAATCTTTGCGATATATGCAACCCAGCTTGCCTAAATTGAATCTCCCAACATTCGATGGGGAGAAAACAACTTTTATGAATTTTTACGATTTATTCACACAGTTGGTGATAAATCGGGACAGTTTGTCAGATATTGAACGACTTCAATATCTCAAGTTATCTTTAAAAGGGGAAGCCGCTAGGCTTATTACAAATATCCCCGTCAAAGCTGATAGTTTTGATATTGCATGGAACGCCATCACAGATGAATATTATCGTCCTAGGTTGTTGAGGTCGGTACATCTGAATGCACTCCAAGATGTGCAAAAGGTCAAGCAGGCAGACGCCCCTACACTAAAATCGTTGTTGAACACAGCACGCGAAAACATCGCTGCTCTGAAAAATTTAGAGGTTGATGTTGACTCATGTGGGGTCATTTTGGAAAACATGATTTGTCGTAAGCTAGATTCGGCTACTAGACGACAGTGGGAACTAACATTGGATTCTGACTCCAAGCCCACTCATGTAGAGTTAATTGCGTTCTTGACTAAGCAAGTTTCAAGCTTAGAGGTTGAACCAGACAGACCTGTCAAAACTCACGAGCCAATCAAAAGGCACAAGCCAGCATCGCGAGCGATGACATTGGCAACTGATACGAATTGTCCGTATTGCAGAAAATCTCACTACATCAGTCAGTGTGAAGGGTTTATAGCTCTTAAACCTAAAGGAAGACATGATGCTGCAATTAAACACAAGTTGTGCATCAACTGTCTTAGAATGGGTCACATACGCCCGAACTGTCCTAGTACAGCCACATGCAGAACGTGTAACAAAACTCACCATACGCTGCTGCATTTTGGTGAAAGGTCGAACAAGTCGTTATCACCCAAGCGTGATAAACAATCTGTGCAAAAAAATCGTCCGTCATCACCCAAGAGTGATGCAAACTCTCAAGCCAGTAGTAGTAATTCTGAAACTACTACGTCAATGTCTGCTAGGACTTATTCACTAAGTCAACACAGAAAACATACTTCGGTATTACTACCCACTGCAAAACTGCATATATTTGACAGTGCAGGAAAGGTACATGTTGTACGTGCCTTATTGGATACAGGATCGCAGAAATCCTACATCACAAGTCGTTGTGTCCACAATTTAAATCTGTCTATTGAAGCGTGTCAAACAAAGATTATGTCAATCAGTGACACCCACGTCAAGGACACTAGTGGTATTATACATACCAAAATCAAACCATGTCGTAGAGAAACTCCAGTTCTCGATTTGAGTTGCATTGTAATCGACAACATTACAGGCAGAATCCCAGATTATCCAATATCTCGGGATACCTTTAAACAATTTGGAAATATCCAACTTTCGGATCCCGAATGCTATAAGTCTCAACGAATAGACATGCTGTTAGGAGCTGACCTTTGGGGTCAGATCATTCGTAACGGAGTTAAGAAAGGAGTCGATGGCACACTCACCGCCATCAAAACAATCTTTGGTTGGGTGGTTATGGGAGAATATACCAGCAAGCAAACAAGCAATGCTGTGGTGTCGTATCATACATACACACAAGAAGATACACACGAACTGTTGTCTAAATTTTGGGAATTGGAAAATGTTCCAACTCCATCGGTTGTCACTAAACCGGAGGATAAAATGGTGGAGGACCATTTTGTCAATACTACCCAAAGAGACTCCGAGGGAAAATACACGGTTTCTTTACCTTTTAAACAGTACCCACCAGTACTAGGCAATTCATACAAGAAAGCTTTGTCCATTTGTCACGCACAGCTGACTCGCTTGAGTAAAAGCCCAGAGTTACTCAAGGCTTATGATGCAATATTCGAAGAATATTTGCAAAAGGGTTACGTCACTAGACTTGATGTGCAACCCAATTTAAATGATCAGGATTCGTACTATATTCCACACCATGCCGTGGTTAAACCTGATAGTGCGACGACACCGGTACGCATTGTGTTCAATGCTTCAAAGCCATCGTCTAATGGAAAGTCGATTAATGACTACTTGTATCCTGGTCCGGTACTACAGAAGAGTATCTTCACTCTTCATTTGCGAAATAGATTTTATCCTATTTTAATTACGGGGGATTTAAAACAGATGTTCCTACAAATTAGAGTTGTACGCGAGCATCAACGATTTCTAAGGTTCATTTGGAAACCTGCGGAGGCCACACATCCTATTGTGTACCAATTCAACACTATCTGCTTTGGTTTGAATTGCTCGCCGTTCTTGGCGTTGCGTACAGTTGAGCAGTTGGCTCAAGACGAAGGGGATCAATATCCCTTAGCAGCTAAAGTCCTGCAAAATGATGTCTATATGGACGATGTTGTGACTGGAGCTGAAGACATTCAGTCAGCACTGACACTGCGCCGTGAACTCACGGATATATTCGAAAGGGGAGGATTCACCCTCCGAAAATGGGCCAGTAATTCTCAAACAATACTGGAGGAACTACCAGACAATGCACGCGCAGTGAAAGATGTCCACTTCAATGACGACGAGTCAGTGAAATTGTTAGGTGTCAAATGGGTTTGCAAGTCCGACTGCTACGAGTATACGGTCTCAAAACCCGACGATTTGTGCACCAAAAGAAACATTTTGTCCTGCATTGCAAGGATCTATGATCCATTAGGCATTATGTCCCCATTGGTGATGTTTCTTAAACTCATCATGCAAGAGCTTTGGAAATCAAAGGTAGAATGGGATGAAGAACCTCCCGCTCATATTGTCTCAGAGTGGAACTTGTTTCTGAACGAGATCGATTGTATATCCAACTATTCGATACCAAGGTTAGCCTGTTTGGGTTCTAAATTCGATCTTATCGGATTTGCGGATGCCTCCGAGCGAGGCTACTGTGCCGTTGTCTATGTTAGAAGTTATCTAAACGATAAACCAGTGGTTCAATTGCTCTGTGCAAAGACGCGTGTAGCGCCTTTGAAAAAAATTACTATACCTCGTCTGGAATTATGTGCGGCGCATCTTCTCGCCAAACTTCTCGAGAATATTCTCGAAAATATTCCAAAACAACCGGAGGCTGTACATTGCTTCTCGGACTCTATGATAGTTCTTGCCTGGTTGCGCAAGGAACCACACACTCTGAAAACATTTGTGGGTAATCGAGTCGCTCAAATACAAACAAATTTTCCGAGTGAACACTGGCGTCATGTAACGTCGGAACACAATGCGGCCGACGTAGGTTCTAGAGGTCTCAGTCCTCTAATTTTCAAGACATGTACTCTCTGGATAAAGGGACCAGAGTGGTTACAACAACCTTACTCGTGTTGGCCACAAAGTGAAGTGGTTCAACTTGACGAAGATCAAACCAACTCTGCTCAGACAGAGATTGCCAACAGCCTAAGTTTGTCTTTAGGGAGACCCTAAGGTGGCCGGTATGTTTAAAACTAACATGTTTTAAATGAGAGAAATTAGGAATTATTAACCCCTTGAGGTAGCAACCCGCTGCACATAAGAATAGAACGGTTAACCCGCCCTGACTCTATTTAAATAAGTCAATAAATAAATGGAAATAACTGTTTCTGTTACTTGGAAAAATTAGTTATATATTTTTACGTGTTTAAGTTTAATTTTAGTATTGTTTGAAATAGCTGTAGTATCTTAAACTAATTATTAATATTAATATTATTGCATCTGGCTTCACGCGAGTGCGCGCGCACCCACACGCCCAGCGTACAGCTGCACAGCATTGACCGGCTGCGACAAAGGCAGAGTGTCTCTGGCTTGCAAACGGTAAACACGTATCGCGTCGTCGTCCGCGAGAGTGGAATTTTCCACCATTTTGCATAAAACTTTCTGATTTTCATATGGTCAGTAAAGTAATTGGTTGTTTAATTATCGTACGCGTAGCTTGATTAGCCTAACACGACTAATTCAAGGAGTATCGTTCGGTTTTCATTTAATTTGGTACTTTATAGTCCGCGAATACTTTCCGGCGCCATTTTATGCAGCTAATAGACACATCTCAGGAATCAATTGTAAAATCGAACTGTACAATTTGATTTCTCACGGAATTCGTGTTGTTAGGGATTTGATTCATATTTCCTTGGGTGAAATTATTATTATTTCTTTGTAAACTTGTTTACACACGTCCACCTTCGAGTGACGTCATTCACAGCGCATCTGCTGTTATTGTCGACTAGGTACATTCAATGCAACAAGTTTTGCAGTCTAGTTGGTTGTTATTAAGTTCATTTAGAGTTCTTAATATTGTTTAACTACATTTGTTTGTTCATACACTTATGAAATGATTTAGTTAATTTATACAAATATCGTATTTGTTTATCTTTGGTTTATTATTGTTTATGTCACTTGTATTCAATACGCTATCACATATTTCTCAGAATTGGTTTTCAGTTGTTTGTTATTTTGTTGCAATTATATTTAGCACGTTTGTTAGTTCGTAAAACTAACTGGTCCTTCGTTCGTTTTAATTAGTACATTTCACAAATTAGTATTATCCCGTTTATTGGCCAAGTCCAGTGATGTGAACCAGCTATCGAAGGTTGTAATTATTTTGGTTTACATATAGTTTTGTTTTATTCATTGAATTTAACATCAAACACATTGTTGGTGTTTCTAGACCGGATTCGCTGATCTAGAGACATCGCATTTGGGCTTGCGAGCAGGATCAAAACATTTTGGTTCTTCTAGACCGGATTCGCTGGTTTAGGGTTTGAACATTTGGTCCTTCGAGCCATTAGGTCCTTATTACTTAGTCCTTCGCACCGGAGGGACGCAACATAATCTATAAAATTTTAACAGTTTTAGTGAAAATTCGATGTTAAAATTCGTAATTAAAAGCGATATTGGGGTGTATTTTGTAAGGAAACTGTTAATTTTAAACAGAATGTTAAAAATAAAATTGGTGTTAAAATAAATTTTTATTTTGTAACTTTTAATTCTGTTAAAATTTTAACACACGTGTTAAAATTAGGTGTTAAAACTGTATATTTTACCGTCATTTAAATCGATGCCTTTAAAATTTTAACATCTGTTTATACAATAAAATTATAACAGCATTTGAATATGTTGCACTTCTAATTAATGAAAATGTAATGTTCGTCACACCATAACGAAGCTAACATTTTGCATCGCCAATTCTGAGGATCAAGAAGAATAATTTCACATACCTAATGATAATTTAATACAATTTCAATATAATTCATATTTCATATGCAACCTAAAAATGAGACATGATTATGCAGCAGATTTTTTATTTATTTTCCGAAGTATTATTTCCATTATTTTTCCTAAAAATTCAGTGACAGATTCGTTTTTTAAAATTTCAAAGTGACACATAACCTGGCATGTTTTTTTATTGGTGTTATGGTTATTACCTAGGTTACTTTAGCAAAGATGTGCCTTTTTTCTGTTTTGCTGATCACTTCATCTGGTGTTTAAAGCCTATGGCACACTTGTCGATGATCATCAAGGAGCATCGATGAGCTCATCGATGAAACAACAGTAAGCACCCGTCATCGATGGTTTTCAATTTCATCGATTACAAGTACAGCGATTTTTTCTGTGGCGTAAAAAAGTTATGTTGGTAATAATACCAGTGAAGTATTACATCTTTTTAAATAGATATTTCCTGGCCCGGGAAACGCAAATGGCGGATACCGGGATAGCAATTTTAGTTTTGCTTGCGTACAAGAGATGGCGACACCAGTATCATTAGTACGTCATTTTTTTTCACTTGACACTTGACGCAAATTTTGTGATTTGTCATTTTGAATTATTTAAATGATTCGATTCGAACAGTATTGTTTTTATCGTCTTGTGCTGTTATTCTGTATGAAAAATCTTATTAATATTTAAGATGACATGATTATGGTGTTGTGTACTGAATTGTACTGCTACCGGCAAGTGAAAATATATTCTTATATAAGTAATTGTATTTTTATACTAGTAAAATGTATTACAAAATCGTATTCTAGGAAGGACCCAGCATAGATTTTGCAATCCTAGTTCTAGAACACATTGAGATTTACCTATTTTTCAAGCGGTTGGAAGAATTAAACATGAAAGAACTTCGAATTTTAGATCCGCTGGTCGTATACAATAATAAGCGACTTTGCTTTGCCCATTTTGAGGCAAAGCATAAAAGCCCACATAATCAACGTCTCCACGTGCTTGTAGTTCCATCGCTGAATTAACCTGGTGAGTGTAATTGATTTACGATTTACATTTATTTATCTAATTTGAGTAATTTGTGTATCTTTGAGGTTTTTAAGTTATTAGAGTAGATATTCTAGTTTTAATAAAGTATAATATTACGAAGAATGCGTTTAGATGTTACTATATACTTATCTTCCAAATTCCATTATTTTAATTGTTACAGGTATAGTTCACTCTTTAAATTCAAATACCGCACCTAACCCAAATGAACCTAATACCGAATTAGGTTTTCCTGCAAACCTTGAAGATCTAATTCCATCTACATCAATTACCGCATTTGTTGTATACATAATACAAATGTACGAGACGTTATTCCTGAAATGCAGTCAGGTAATTATTAACGTATTTATCTATTGTTCTAAATAAAAAGATACGGTTCTTTTAAATTTAGCTCCATATTTATTTTCAGATAATTTGACGCAATCCCTACTTCGGTCAGTGGCAGTTAAAAGGACCCGAAAAGGAAGGAAGTTCTATTCTAGCGCTAAGTACTGGAACAGGCAGTTCGATCAAAAAAGAAAAACAACTCATTTAAACAACATTTGGAAGCAGCGTCACCTCACGCTCACGGACTCTCAATGCTATCGTGGAGAGAGCACCACAGCGATCACTTTTGTACTATTCGAAAATTTGAAATAAATTCGAAAATTTGAAATATATCCGAAATGCAACCGGTCGCCTAATGCATATAGATACGCGATCCCATATTTATTTTTAGTTAAATTAAATACATTATAAACTTTGGTGGTTTGTGTTAATGCAATAGAACCACATTTGTGTTCAAATAATAATTTAATTTCATTTTCTTACTTTTTTCTTTAAATTTGATAAAGATAAAAATGATACATGACGATAAAATTTGACTGACTTGCGAATAATAGGTCTGCTCGTCGACCAGATAAAATTGTATTATCTCGTAAAAATATAAGTATTAGTATGTATCCTTTTTAAATGAAATTATACTTTTTATAATTTAAAAATGTATTATTTTTTATTCATTTGATGTAATCTTTGTAAGATTGATTTGTAGTTGAAGTAGATTTTTCACAAAATTCTAAGCAATGATGAGTGTTTTGTGAAAAACTGCTTTAACTGCACATCGTACAAACTATACACTATATTAACGACAAAACACTATGAAAATTATATAAACGAAAAACACAAACAAACAGAACTGAACACAAATTGATAATATGTAATAAATCGTGTACTATTAACTTTGTTGACATTTATATATTTTGTCAGACGGAAAAAAATTGATACAGTTGTCAAGCAAATTTAAATTTCGCGTCAATTATTTTACTCTGTACACTCGGTTCACTTTTGAACCAATCAGAGAGCTAGAATCTTAAGCTCTATCTCACCCAATGCTCTATAGTTAAAACGGATAGAGTATAGAAGTAATTAATAAACCGAAAATACCAATATTAATTGTAGATAATTATTATACAGACCGAGTTTTACATTTAATTAATGCTTCCATACACGGACGGCGCCACTGATGTGGTTCCGATGCTTAACACGTACGTTTCTTATCTAAAATAGTGTATATGGTCTGTGGATATCTCCCGTTTATTTTTGCTGTTTGTAAGGCGCTTTCATTTTAGAGGGAAAATGAACTGATCTTACCTCGTACTGAACTAAACTAAACCTTTGAGTATTTAAATATGGATGTATTTCTTATGGTAATTAAACATGATATAACATTTAAAACTAATTAATTTCTTCTATTCATGTCATTTTAATATCAAATACTTACAAAAAAGACAAAATACATGGCAGTCAGTCATATTGACGTGACATTGACATTCGGGATCCGTTTAGGATCTGTATGATCCTGTTTTAAAGGTGGTGCTTCGCGGGAGCGGGGACGAAGAAACTGGGTAGTACAAGATCATTTATCCCCTTTTAAAAAGAACGATTTAGGGTAGATGTGTGCTGCTCGGAGTTGATCTTCTTGATAAAAAGAAAGCGGCTTTGTTTTCAAAACACTGTTTTTATTTGACACCTGACACTTTATTATCTATTTTGACGATAACGTGAAATGAGACTCAAAAGATACGTCTGAAATGAAATATGTTCGTTTCATCGATGCTCTTCGATGAAAATAGCGGCGCCGTATTTTTCATTGATGACGGGTGCGTACTGTTGTTTCATAGATGAGCTTTTGCTGTTGTATATAAATATTATACGTCATAGTATATTGAAATGAATAAAGAAATTATTTAAAATGTTATATGTGAATCACATAATATTTGACGTCCTATCATTCGCATTCATTGCAAACATTTTATAAAATAGATATTTTAAAATTATTCTGACATAAAACATAACCTCGTTGTGTTTCAATGAGTAACCACTTTTGTCATTTTTGTCCGCTGTCGGCGTTGACTACTTTTGTGCACACCGCCTATTAACAGTCACGCTAAAATATTTTTTTTTAATGTAATGTTAAAATTAACATTTTTATTACAGAATACACCCCATTATAAGTATGTTTTTTAATGTTGATTTTAAAAAAATGTTAGTAGTTCTAGTACAGGAATAATTTATTTGAATTTTCGCTTCATATAGTAGTATATTCAACTATACATTCTTACCTTATGTTCATCTGTTAGTGTGCACACAAATCTACTCTCAATATCAGATTTAACTTCATCTACTTTTTCAGGGAAATCTTTTGCATCAACAAGATTAAAATTAAATTTAATATAAACTATTACTCCTTGGAAAAACTTGTTTTTCAAATATGGAACACTTCCAAGACATTGTATTTGACCATCAACCATTATAGCTAGACGTTCGCATAACGCTTCGCATTCATCCATACTAAAAAATTAAATGTACACTATCACTGATTTTACCCACAATGTTAAAAAGTTTGGGTAAATCCGTACGTATTTGGCTTGAGCAGGCAAGCCGGAATAACAACAGAAAATATAAAATACAATGAGGTGTTGCACGTTTTTACCTTCCGTCACTTTTAGGTAAGGAAGGTATTATCTTTGGTCAAAAAATACGATGGTGAGTTTTTAATGAATAAGCACGTTCGAAGGTCCCTAGAATACGATTTTAATATTTTTACGATGATGTCTGTATGTGTGTGTGTGTGTATGTGTGTGTATGTGTGTATGTGTGTGTGTGTGTAACAAAATTTTCGTCTACGATAACTCTAATACTACAATTCCAAAAATTATAATTCTTTCGTATTTCTCTTCGTTGCATACATGTGAAGAGCTGATTAGATTTTGGTTATAATTGGTCAACCGGAAGTACCCTCATTTGAAGATTTTAACAGTTTTTCTTGAAAAAACTATGTTAAATATCATATTTTCATATTTAATGTTAATATAAATATTAAAGAACATTGTATTCTCTATACGATTTGATTGCATTTTATACTTCATATTAAATGGATGAGTTATAAAATTATAAAGAAATTAAATTTCATAAATTAGCTAGCTATGCTAGAAACAGCTACTGTACTAACAAAATTCTGATTGAACGATGTCAGTGTCAATTGACATATTCGTAGTATATTTGTGTTATAATTTTACTCGAAAGTCGAAATATAGGATATTTTTGGTCGAAACTTTCTGTATGGAATTTGTATAAAATACATACAACTGTCGAAAGGTAATGTACATACAAGAAATTTAGAATCTTTTGCAACGAATTTTCTGTGTGGATTTAATAGAAAATACATAGGCATTTACGAAAATTCTACCGGTAGATACCGCATCTACTGATTGTGTTCGAAAACACGAATGGTAAAAAGTTACCGTGTTCGAAAATTGTGAAATATCTACCAGATCCATCTACGTGATTCATGAAAAATCTAATCTCAAAAACTAGGTAGAGATGCAAAGCGAAGTGCGCGCGTTAAAAGTTTGTTAACTATATCAAATATCTAACCTGTTTCAAATTTTTTTACAGGTTTTGGATCTACTCTGTTTACCAATTGCGTTGTTAAAATAACGATTCCGGTAGCTATAACCTGATAAACAGTTATTTACCGGTAACAGTTCACCGGTAGAATTTTCGTAAATGCCTCATATAACTGACGGAAGGTAATGTGCTGGCCACATCAGATTTTTTTCTTTGCTTTAATAAAAAGAATAAGAAAAAATATTTTACCCCTATTTTTTATTTTTTTCGTATTATTCTTTATTCATGAGAAAATTGTCTTTGAAATTATAATGTTTGAATTCCCGCTTCCCCTTTCGCCTGATGACGTTCGAAAGGTCCTAACCAATGATGGTGTGGCTTACATTTGCCACCGACAGAATTTAAACGAGTGACATTCATGACAGCTGTCAACTACTACTGATTTTTGTATTTGGAGATGATCAAACATGGTTGTAAAAAAGTGTTTTGTGCAGTGTGCCCAAATAGAACTAATCACAGGGAAAAATATTTCAAGTAGTGCCTCAAAACGAAGAAAGAAAAATGAAATGGTTGTCGCAAGTAAAGATAAAAACATAAAATCAAAACTTCTTTGTTGTAAAGATCATTTTGATGTAAATATAAATATTTTTATAATTAAATAAAACCTATCGAATACATTTAATTTTTGAAGCAAGAGAGATTGATAAATCCAAGATAAAACATTACTAGTCGGTATTTCTTAAGACCACTACTGACGATAATGTCAATCTCCAACCGAAGAGGATCTATTCCAAACAATGTGTCACTGGAATATGTTTTATATGTTTTAATAATATTGTATTCTGTATGTTCCTGACACGAAATATATCCAAAAGTCAAAATAGACAATAAAGTGTGTGTGTGTCTTTAAGTGTAAGATGTCAACTAAAATGGAAAAAAGAGAGAACGGGGAAAAATACTCAGAAATAGACAAAACAAACATGTTAAATTCATAATGAATTTAAATTAATTAATGTTGACATGTGTCAAATTTATTTTACAGAATAAAATTTACTTCCTCGAACATCGGTGGAGTAAATTTATTGTGTAGATTTACTTAGCTAGTATTTTTATTTTTGTTTTGACGAAAATCTCTGGTATAAACTATTTTACTTCATAAGTAAATTTTATTTTCCTAGTGCTTTACGTATCCGTCTTTTATAATACAGGGCATTAAACTATGAATAACGCTATAATATAATAGCTGTATCTCAGCTCAGTACATAACTGAGTTGAGCTAAAGTGAGTTGTGATTTTGCAAAAATAAGTTTTATTCCATTTTATCATTTCCTACTTTACCGATAGCATTTGCTGTAACAGCTGTCAAATTTATTGACATGTTTCTGATCTATGATACTGTTTATATATAAAAATGGATAATGCTGAAAATATATTACTTGTATGTATATCTGTGTATGTGAATGTAAATTTTGTTGAATTATATAACCTTAAAATGCAAACTGAGTGTTTCAAATAATTTTGAGTTTTGTAAACTGGTAGTGTAGCATCGGAAAGGGGAGAAGTGAAGTGAAGAACAACTCAAATCAGTTGTGTCGGAAAGAACAACGATTTTTTGAGTGATCTGAGATGAGCTGAGATTTTGTCCAAAAAGAATACAGCTAATAAATGCGCTAATGAACCAAAAATCACGCTGCACTATAAGTCAGAGCTTGTCACACAGTTGTCATTAAATCATCATTTTTCCAGTTTTGTCATTGGCTGACTTTCGACGTCACAGGCAGTGTAAATTGGCGCCAATTCAAAAAGTATATTTTTAAACTGCTACTGTACTTAATATATACAGAAATTTGGGCAGAAAATCATATTTAATAATACTGTAGAATTATTCCAATTTCAGAAGAAAAAATATGTGTTAATTCATTTGAAACACCTCATTGCAAAAAAGACGCTATGACACAAAATGTGCGAAATTAAATATACGCGTATATCGCGTATATGTGAGATCCTTTAATCCTTTTTTACCTGTGCGAGCAAAGGATAACTGATTGTCCAAATTGTGTTACAACAGATAAAATGTTCCATAAATTCCTTCGAGCTACAGGGTCTACGCCACTGGTTGGTTCATCGAGAATAAGTATGATAGGATTTCCAATTAATGCCATAGCTGTGCTTAGTTTTCGCTTGTTGCCTCCACTTAATTTCTCTACTTGTACTTTTTCATATTGTAATATTTCGAATAAATAAAATTGTTATTTGTGCTTGCAGCAGAGTATATATAAATACCAAACGCAGTAAGCTATAAGTCGGTAGTATTTTCGATATCACGCAGTGAAATTCCTCTTATTAAACCAATGACCATTAGCATTTGTTTTGTTGTTAAACAATAATTAAATCCATCAAACTGAGGGCAATAACCGATTTGCATTAAATACTGAAAATGTATCAAACATTATTTTTGCAACTTCTAAAATTCGAATTGAAGCTTTTATGTTCAAAAGATCTAAGTTGTTTTAAAAGGATTTTAAAAAAATGTGCCTTGCAAAAAACAATATCGGTTTTCTTATAATTCTACCCAACCAAACCCGGCGTCGGTACGGTGGGCTTTAGTTACATTATTGGTACGGTGGGGTAAAGTTTCAGATTCGGGAAATAACGATAATATCATGGGACAGGAATTAGAATCAGCTTCAGAAGCTGAAGAGACACATCTTAGTGAAAGATCTGCAGATTCGGACACCGAATAAGAAATTTATGATTCAAATATATGTATCTATGCTGAATCAAGAATAAGAGAACCGAGGAGAAACAACGAATATGTTGGAACAGATTGCTCGACAAGATGGTTTCAGCAGCACGGAAACTTAGCTGTAAAAAATGGTCTTGTATTTCGTCTGTTTCCATACTGCTTTTGCAACATATTCGTTGTTTGTCTTGGGTTTTCTGTTTCTTTATTCAGCAGAGGTTGGCATATCTGTATCAATAATTTCTTATTCGGTTTTCGAATTTGCAGAACTTTTTACTAATATGGTTCTCTTCAGCTTATGTAGCTGGTTCTAATTCCGGGCCCATTATATTATCGTCATTTTCTGTTTCAGCCCATAACTTCAGTAAGTTCTCATGCTCCTTTTCATAAGGCATCATGCTAAAACATAAATTTCATTGTTTTCTAAAGCTACAAATGACAAATATAAATTTATCTGAAAAAGAAATTAAGAAAATAAAATAAAAATGCGAAGTGAACGGTGGGATATGATGCTAAATCCAATAATTACGGGATCCGTACGTATTAAATAAAACAATTCCTGTTCTAATATTAATAGCTTACCACCTGAGTTCAGGATACCGATTCTTGAAATATGAGAATTTTCTCACAAGGTGACTAAATTTCATCTCATTCTCATCTAATTTCATATTTTCTCACTTTTTACCTCTCGCTAAGAGAGGTATTGGATTCATGCTAAAAATCGCATATCCAGATTTTAGTGAATAAGCACGTTTTAAGGTCCCTAGAACCCGCTTTTAACATTTTTACGATGATGTCCGTATGTATGTATGTGTGTATGTGTGTGTGTGTGTGTTTGTGTGTGTGTGTGTGTGTGTGTGTGTGTGTGTGTTTGTGAGCGTGAGTGTGTGAGTTTGTGTGTGTGTGAGTGTGTGTGGGTGTGTGTGGGTGTGTGTGTGCGTGCGTGCGTGTGTGTGTGTGGATGTTGGATTCACGATATCTCAAATACTATAAGATTTAAGACATTTTTAACTACGGATTCCTCAATCTAACAATAATGGGAAGAGTCGAGTCAGTTTTAGTAACAATTGGACAACCGGAAGTAGATAGATTTAGAGATAAAGAAATGCATATAAAATAATTTGATGTAAAAATTCTTAGATCAAACTACTTCAAGGCAAGAAATTCAAATGTTTGTAATTCACACATAAATGTCACTGTCAAAATTATTTGTATGCCACTGTCAAAAATATTTGTACATCATTATGAAGATTATGAAAATAAATAAAAAGTCAACAACGCAAAAGAATATACCTAAAAAACAATATAAAAGGATTTTGCGAAAAAATTACGAATAAAAGAAAAAGAAAAGGAAAGTAGAAAAAAAATTCATGATATTGAATATAAAGAAAATGTATGTATTGTACATAATTTATATTAAAATAATTATTTTGTAGTGAGACATGAATATATGTATTTGTATTTAAAAATATTTTTCGTTTTATGCGTACCACCAGGTAAAATATCTTGCGAGAGGTTATGTGCTGGCCACATCAGATTTTTGAATTCCCGAAACAAAGTAAGATATATTTCACCTATCTAAATGGCCATGATTTAGCAAGTGAAAAATTTGACATAAAAGTGTGATTTTTGAAATTGACAGTACTACATTGCACTCTTCTTTGATTACCTTTACATATTTGCCGTGATATTCTTATTTTTATTTCAGCTGGTATTAATAATGTTGCTATCCGCCCCTATACTTACGAGTGACCAACGTATAGCTAAATTTTGTATATTAACTATTTATTATTGTTATTATTATTATTATTATTATTATTATTATTATTATTATTATTATTATTATTGCCGTATCGAACAACAACAAATAAAATGTGTCTTACTACGTATAAACGTATTTGTATTGTACATGTAAAATATTTAAAGGTTGTAATTATAATAGCTAAATGTATGTCATTTCCAACACCAAGCTGGATACCCACAAATTAAAAAACGTATTTAGTTATTTTTTTTAATCCCTAATGCTGATCTTTGACTTGGTTGATTGATTTAAATTGTCACCCAAGCGATTCACTAATTTTTTATTCAGCCGATATATTTCAAAAATTTGGTTCAAAGAGTAATTTCTGTATTTTCCAAATGCATTAAAGCAGCAGCTAGTTCTCTTTCGTCAACAATGATATTTGTTATTATTTTATTTATAATATTAATTAATAATAATATACTTGAGTATTAAGCAAATTTCTATTTAACATTAGCGAGTGACATTGATTCTCGCCATCAAAAAGGTGGGGAGATAATTTTCATGTAGTGAGATGAAATGTGATGTAGTGAGACGACAAAATTATTTCAAGAATTAAAGAAAAAAATCTCACTACGTGACATGCAAGTCCCGTGACGTTTTTCACACTTCTGTCAAATCTCACTGACATCTCATTTTTCAAGAATTGCCCCCCAGGACATTTCTATTTGCTGGAAGGGTTAATACGAAGATACATGAAGTCTAGTGGAGTTAGTGCTCCGTGGAGCTTCAATGTATCGCTGTAAACTACGTTGGGGTAAATAATACCCCACCGTACCGACGCCGTGTTAACCCTAATGTTGGGATATGGCATCTTTCCGCCGTAAGGTTGGTCATGAGAATCTATTATACTGAAATCTCGATATGCGAAATTAGCACGATTCTTATACCTCCCTTACTTAGATCTTTTCGAACGATATTGCTTCACTTCTGTCATACACTTCTCCTTCTTAAAAACAAAGACTTCTTTAAAATGCTCGCAGTGCCAAATAAAGGGAATATTTCTCCGGTGACTATTTTGAAGGCAGTTGTTTTCCCGGCACCGTTCACCCCTAACAAACCAAAAACTTCGCCGTCTCTGACGCCCACAGATAAACCTCTAACTGCATACACTGGCTTGCCACATTTTAATAACAATTTGTGTATATTTATCACTCGCAGAACATCTTTATCTCTGACTAGAAAGAATTTTTTTTTAATTTTCATATTGTTCAATAATCCAAAACAGCCAGATTGTCAAACATTCGTTGAATTTTGACATAGCAAACGTTTTAGTGCTTAATGCTTAACATGTTCATTGCCATATTTGTACGGATATTGCCTCATCGGGCCGCGTTGATCCGGTGGGACCAAATGAAATCTTACTTCAATAGGCCTTGTCCTTGGGACCAACACATTTAGGCTTGATTTACATTAGCGGTACAATGACGGTACGATACTTCTTGGTCCAATGTATTTTAATGGACCCATTTACATCTACGTTCTCAGTATGATGACGGTACGATGACGGCCCAGTGATATTTACTGATTTACATTAGCCAGACGACCACGGTACAGTATAGTTTTGTTTGTATTGAAATAATATTGTATATCATAGTAACAGCGTAGTACTTCAATGCAAGGGGGGGGGGAGGTGGAAGGTTGCGTTTGAAGAGTACGTGCACTTCAAGTTGACGTTCGTGCCAAAATCAGCCGAGTGAAAGTAAACATATGCTAGTAAATGATTGACATTTGACATGTTCTTGATTTTTTCATATTTGTCTCTGAGTTAAACCAAAATATAGTCAAAATGTGTTAGAAAGAGAAATGATTATACATATACATGTATTGAACAAAAGTTATCTGCTTATAACAAAAACGTGAAATATAACTACAGATTATTACAGAAAGTACATAAAAAATGGTATCGTTTTGTAAAATTTTCTGGATTTTCTTCATTTTCTTCTTCTTCTTTGACAAGAGTAAGGACAGTTATAGCCAAGTGGGTATTTGAGAATTTTTTAAACATTGCACGATATTTTCTACTTTTGATAGAAACATGACGTATGCACCACAAACTGTCATAATACATAAAAGACAAAACTATATTGTCATGGTATTTTATTATGTTCGTACCGTCGTGGTACCGTCTAATGTAAATGCCTCGTGTAATTGACATACTGTCATTGTACCGTTATCGTACCGTCATTGTACCGCTAATGTAAATCAAACCTTATACTAGACGGTTTTTTGACCAAAGACAATACCATTCTTACCTAAAGGTGACTGAAGGTAAAAACAATAAAGAAGGATACAGTATATTGACATTAGGCATTTTCTAATTTGTTTTCATTTTTAAAATAAGAATCAAGAAGAAAACCTTTGATTCCTTTAGATTTTTGACAATATCTCATGTCAAATAGACATTTAATTAAATATTTTTAAATTGACATACGTTTCTTTGTCTACTGCGAATTAAGAATTTTATTGAACACACTGTACTATGTATGGATGTAGTGTACGTACTTGATGCATGTCTTCTTATCTCTTGACTACGACTTCTACGTGTTTCACTATCGATCAGTGCTGGTGAAATAGAAATGGGCCTTTTCGTTAACACTGTAAGAAAAATGAAATATGCAAAAATGTAAGGACAAAGACAATGATGTTCATATTTATCTAGCCTAGTATGATAAATAGTAATTCATTTTTTTAAATAATGGTTTCCATCACCACCGAGTGTAAAAAAAATTCCGGACTAGAAAATTACAAGAATATATTACCATGTCTTGCTTAAAATACATGGGTGACTCTTGTACTTGAGTAACAAAACAGGGGTGTATTTAAAATATTTAAAACATTTTTCGTTTATTTGGATAACAAAATATTTTGACCTTTACACTATTAACTGTAAAATTTATGCAGTTGTCCGATCAAGGTCATCTGTATAATGAACGAATTAGAAAATTGGAATATATTTATCTCTCTCACAAGAAGCGTGTGCGATAAGGATGAGAATTTAACGCACATACGTGGCAACCAATAAAATCACGAATTTGTTTCAAATTAAGCCAATGAACGACAAGCTTTACCGATTGTAATCACTAGTGAAAATTAATAAGCGATTATACTTCACTGTAAATAAAAATCCTAGTTGTCATGTAAATGAAAGCTATATTGACAATTGTTTTTTAAACGTCAGAAAGAAAAACTGTGTAAACTCGTGTAAAATGGAAAATTGCAGATGGGGAAATGTATCTACAATAGAGATAACTAACAAAATTGAAGAAAATATCCCAAAAAATACTAAAAAGGCGAAGAAATATGCTTGGGGACAATTTATGGATTTCTGCAAACAAAGAAATTATACATTAGAAGAAGGTACAACCCGTATTCAGCTTTGCAACATGCTTAGAGATTATGCTTATAACATGAAGAAGAAGGATGGTACAGAATATAAAGAAAATGTAATTAAGTTTATTTGGAATGTCACTGTAAAAATGTTGCAAGAAAAATTTTTCAAGGATTATAATGTAAAAATAGATCCTTTTTCGGATTTGGAATTTTTACCTGCCCGTCAAGCTAGAGATACAAAACGAAAAGAACTTTAACGAGATATTGATAATAGAAAAAAAAGTTCCGATGCTTTCACTCCTGAAGAACATTTTCAGTTACAAACCTATTGGTCGGAAGACAATCCGGAAGGCCTACAAAAAAAATTCTATTTCATTGCAGCTAAAGAGTTAGCGTGGAGGGGCAACGAAGGTGTTAATGCAAAGGTTCAATATTTTGTTATTGAAAAAGATAATTTTGGAAACCAAACGGGCCGTATAGAATATAACCCTATCTTTACGAAAACGAAACAAGGAGGATCAAAATCATGTTCAGAAAGTGTGGTTAATTAGTAATAAAACAAATTCAGATATTTGTCCTGTGCGATTATTTTATAAAATGCTGGATAAACGTCCTAACCATATAACAACTGATCGTCTGTTTTTAACGCCAAATCACAAGTGGAAGTTAACTCATGATGCAGGCTGGTATAAGAATTGCCCCATTGGTATTAATACAATGTCAAAATGGACACAGCAAACTGCAACACAAATTGGTTTAGACACTAAAAACAAGAAATTTACCAATCATAGTCATCGATCTTCAGCAGTTACGCACCTTGCCCAATCTGAAATTACTGAACAGGAACTTATGAAAATAACAGGACACACTAGTTCAAATTCTCTCAAGCCATATTTAAACATGCAATCCAAAAGACATGAAGAAATCCTAAGCAGAATCAGAAACAGCAGCAATACCACTAACGTGAATTCTGGATCTAATATCAACACCACCAATATGAGATCTGAATCAAGTGAACAATCGATGTTCTTCCAATGTACTTTCAATGTACAAAATTTTAATTGTGGTAATCTTTAATTTGTAGTAGCTATGTATGTTGTAATAAATAAATACTATTTTTATTGAGTATCATTTGCTTGTTAAATTCTCACGCAAAATACAACTCGTGACATGACCATTGCCAAATTATTTTTTTGACATAATTTTGAATCGTTGATATGGCAATAGGAAATACAACTCGTGCTGCGCTCTCGTTATATTTCCATTTCCATAACAACTCATTAAAATTAATGTCAAAAAATAATCGGCAATGTCCATATCACTTGTTATATTACTTATGAATATAACACGGTTGTCTTTCAAAAATTCATATTGTTTCGACAAAGTTAGGACATTCCATTTTAATGCGATGCTCGTTGTTGACAATACTTTTGCTGGAACGTAAGTTTATTTATAAATTCAGATATATTATCTTGATTCATAGCCGTACGAATAATATTATTTTCTGTCAGTATCTTTTGTTTTACATATTTGGTTTTACATTTGCTAATAAACTTACCAGTTGACATATAGTCTGTTCCGTAACGCAACCGGTTCGACCAAATTTACGGTTTTATGTTCCGTAAATCTTGAAATTATTTACCGGTTTTTATTTGGAACGCGGTTCCCGAAAAATGTTGGTAAAAAGTCGGACTACGGCATCCGCGAAATAATCCTGGTTTCTCTGGTATTTTTACCCCCACTACTACTACTTTCAAACATCATAACAAAATCAAACGATATCCGTCAATGTCAAATTTCTAAACCGCATTTTTACTGGTATTACTAATAATTATTATAGATGCAAGTATGGAGATATTATTTATATTTGATATATAGACTACGTTTATGTCGATGTTTGAAGCCGCTTGAATTTAGTAATTCCCTTATCAATCTTCGAAATATACGATCGAGATTATTATTTGAAGCCGCATGAAAATGTCAAGGCAAGCCTATAAAATAACAGGCTTGGACTTACGAAGCGGTTTGACTTCTGTCGAAATAAACAGTGAAGCTTCAAATAATGTAACTACGCATGCGCACATCCGCAATATGTTGCAGTGTTACTAAATTCATATCATTTGTTGGTTGATTGCATTTTACCTCATTTTATAAAAGTCGCGACATAAAACTTAGTAAAATTGTCGAAAAGGGAAATATTTGGAGCGATGAAGAAATAAATGTTTATTTAATGTTTTTGAAAAAGAAGACAAATAACAACATAACAATTTTTAGATTTTGGGGTTATATATCCAGGATGAAATTAAATCATATACCTCTCCCTGTCTGTCTGCATAATCGAGTATTTAACTATCTTTTTTTAGTCGATACGAATTTAAAGAAAATTGAAAATAACTCAATCCTATTTTCAATCCACTGAGATAAACCAATAGGATTTTTCAAGTCATAATATACTTGAAGCCGCTTGAATGGACCTTTTCAATTTAAAGAGATATAAGATATGCGCAATGGGGATCTGCGCGTAGTAAGAACAACTGAGATCTATAACGTTTGTTTTTAAATACTTTAGACGTAAAATGTGAGAATATCTCAGATAACTTAAATCTTATCGAAATAAGTTACAAAAGCTTTTATTGAAGTTAAAATGTCTAACGATGCAAATTTTAACTGAGAATACAGGTATTTTAATAACTGCAATATTTTTGTCATTTCGTTTGACAGCCCAACTGACAGTTGTTCGCGCCATTTTCTTATTATTTGCAGCGATAAAAAGAGAGCCGTTAAATTGAAAAGGTCCATTATCGAGATAAACATAGTCCTAGTTGATTGTGTTATTTTTATTGGCATTATTTAACGTTATCATTCATTTGGTTAATTTTTATGTTTATTAGACTGTGTCAATTTTAAATGTCATATGACTCAAAGTCAATCTGTCCAGAAATAGATGAAAATATGTATGCAGGAACCCGAAATCAAGATACTGGTTTTTTGGTTGACTTGCGGAACATAGTTTTAGTTTTAAATTGTGAATGCTTTTAATGTGAAATATATTTTTATAATAGTAAAACAGTTGTATTTTATGTACCTTCATAAAAACGAAGTAAACGACAGTACCGAATTTGAAACAATTAGCGGAACTAAAATCTTAATTCATATAATTCACAGAAGATCTGATCGGACATCTTTAAAAAATTTTACTGTAGTTTGGCAATTCTATGAAATAGGATTATTTTTAATTTCCTCTTACAGAAATTTCGACTCGAGGGTTGCTTAAAAAATGTAATGTGTTTCTATTTGACATATTGCCCCACACTCCTTTATTATGCCTTACTTGCTCTTTTACTTCCCATCCTTCGCATTTCTTCTGCAACATCTGGATCCAGTATTTGTTTCTTTCTTCGAACACAACACATTAGACAGAATACTCCCGTTATAAGACTTAACAATCCAGATACAATCCCATAATCAACCAAAATAAATAATGCACAAAATAAGCTCATACCAATTAACAACATTTTAAAATTGTTGTACTGCTCAGGTTTATCTGATCTTATAAAGTAATTCATATTTTTGCATTCCGCTTCATCGTAGCAACAAGGATGGGGAGGGGTCTGGAGACATTGTTCTTCACCTTTAATTGACTTATAATATTTTAATACACTCAAATGATTTTCTAAATCATTCCAAACAAAATATGCAGCATAAGGTGGTACGTATAATGCAATATTATGATATTTTTCATACGGGTTTATTAAATTTGGGAGTAGAAATCCTACAAAAAAATATTGTGAAAAAACCTTAGTTGTGTGCTTTCGGCCTTGTAACCAACTTCAATACGTTATTAGTACTCTAACCGATTTCCTGGCTGCAGCAGTATTTACTGACTACAATTTATGTTCTTTATACTGACATTTTATTATACGAGTCCCAACAACTATATGTTCGGACACGCGGTGATTTATTATAAATAACTGTTTATATTAATAATGACTTTATTTTATATGAATTGTTGTTACATACATATATCCAAAGATAGGTTTGTATAGAAAGTGTTTTAGAAAAGAAATAATAGATTTATCAACACAATTAACTTATAATCTAATTTGTAACAAACCACATCAATATCACCTGACAACAATGTTCAGACACCAAGTATTTAATATCATTCAAGTACGACAGACTGCGAAATAAGTATATTAGTGGGCATGTGAAGACACTGTCAATATAATTTGTCACTTATTGGCTTGTGATAATTTTGACGAGATAATTATAAATAATTATAACTCGAGAGCGACATATCTTGAAGGTTCATTACTGCTGAAAACCACGATCATGACTAAGTCTAGTGTTGGAGATATTTTAGAAAAATATAAAAAACAGGCAGCATTAATATTGGTGCGAAAAGTCCCGGGCGATCCAAAGTAGTAATACAGAAAAGAGTAAAGCTTCTCGTTAAAATATGTAAAAGTGCAAGTTGATCCATAGTACGAGACATTAGCGCTCGTTGGAATAAATAAGCAGGCTTAAATATTTTCCGTTAATGTTGTAGGAAGTGGCTTCATAAGTCTGGACTTAGTTTTCATAAGGTAAAATGGTGTTATTTATACTTTAATTTGATTCCTGATGGTGACTTTCTCTAGGCAAAAGAAAAAGTATTACAGACTTACGTATAAAAAAGAAACTGCTGGTTTGGACAAAGGCAAGGGCTACCTGGACAATAGAAGAGTAGAATAATATTATTTTCCAGGATCAGTCCAAGTTTGATTTCTGTGTGGGAGATTATCGCAGACGATTTATAAAAAGTAAAACCGCGGCAAGATTGCAAGAAATGTACAATTAAATATCGCAATGAGCAATGGTTTAGGACTGTATGTCAGTAAAGGAACTTGGAAAATTATGAAAAGGTTGTTGATAGTCGACTGATGGGATATGAAGGTTGAAAAAAATATTCGGAACTGCAGTCAATTAGTTCTTTATTTTCAACTACGCCGACGTTTCGATAGTACAACTATCTTCTTCAGGGCTCTATAAATATATTTCACATATACAGAGTACTATTTTAAAACCAACAAAAACCAAAATACTTACGGTTGAAGTCATGTATAAATATTGGTAAAATGGACATTTCACAAAATATAATATAAGAGAAATAAATATAAAATGAGATTAATAAAATAATTATAATCAGTCACAAATTTATAAAATAAAATAGTCTAGCTGGAGCTATGGTCACGTATGATTTAAGGGTGATGAATTGTTGAAATGCAAATTTCAGTAATATTCTGAAAAAAACAGATTTTTTCTGACAACCCGTATGACGTTGGTGCCCAATATGATTATGATTTTATTCTTCTTTTTTTAATTAAGTTATTATATATTGTACTTAAGTTTTCTATATCAGTTTGGTAATTAATGTTGTTTTTATCTGATTTAATGTGTAACATTTCAAGAATGAGTCGTTTTTGTAAATTTTTTTCTGTTTCTAGAATTTTAGTTTTATTGAAATCAAATTCATGTTTTGTTTGTTTTACGTGTTCTACAAGGGCACATTTGGTATTTTTTTCTTTTTTTTTCTATGTTGTTTGAATTCCTTTTGTGTTCATCTAGCCGTATTTTCAAATATCTTTTTGTCTGTCCCGTATATGTTTTGTTACAAGATTTGCATGGTATTTTATATACAATATTGGATTTTAGATCTTTATTTGTTTTATCTTTAAGTTTGATGAAGAGGTTGTGTGTTGTTTTATATTGTTTAAAAGCAACTTCAAGATCTAATTTTTGTTTTACTGTTCTTTTTAACTTTGGCGCTAAATGTTTAACATATGGTAGGGAAATATATTTTTTACACTCCGTTTGTTTTTGTCCATTCTCATTGACATTTGATTCTAGGTTATTTGTAGAAGATGATATTATTTTGTTTATTAATTTTGTTGGATAATCATTGTTTTTTAATATGTTTTCTATTTTATTTTTTATTTCTGGATGGTACTCCCTGTCTGTAAGTGTAAATGCTCTGTTTTTTAAGTTTATTATTATGTTGATTTTTTGGTGTATTGGATGGTATGAAGTATGAAGTTCAAACATCGAGTTGTTGCACATGTTTTCTGATACCATTTTGTACTTATTGTATTGTCATTGTTATGAATTAGTAGCATATCCAAAAAAGCTATTTTATTTCTTTTTTCAGTTTCTACTGTGAATTGTATGTTGTGATGAAAATTATTAAAGATGCGAAGTATGTTGTCTATGTGTTCTGATGGTACAATGGTGATAATATCGTCTACGTATTTTTTAATGAAAACAATTTCGCAGGGAAGTTTTGGAAGAATAGATGACAGTATATGAGCCATTACGAGATTTGCAATAATAGGTGAAAATGGGCTCCCCATACTGGTTCCAGAAATTTGTTGATGGAAACGATTATTATACGAGAAATAACTACTGTTATACCAAAATTCTATTAATTCAAGAAATTCTTGTAGTGGAATTTTTGTCCTTTCTTTTAGTATATTCCATTTTTCTTTTATAGTAGTTATAATTAAATCTAGAGGTAGATGGTACTGGCAACAGCGCAAATCTGAAGTAGCCGAAATTACATTGGGTAAACTTGTCTCTTGTCTCTAATTTCAGCCAATCAGAGAGGTCAAAACTATTTGCTATGCTCCGCAATACTGAATGGCTCAAATGGAACAAGGTATACATATGACTATTTCACTCATAAATATGTAAACCAATCCAAATTCAAGATTCTACATAGTTACCAAGTTTCATTTCGACAAAACACCGTCAGAAAAAAAAATTCGCACCCTTTAGGCCAATAAGATGTCGTATTTTTACAAGTAAATGTGTTTTGATAAGCGAATTTTTTTTGACGTTTTAGAAACATATTGTTTACATACCTGTCAAAGTCTGTATATTTTCAGTGTTATCTATTATCTATTTAAAACGTTGAAAAAGCAAACTGAAACATAATACCAGTAAACACAATAAAACACAAAAAAAAATTGTCAAGAAAAAAATCCGAATACCATTCGTGGTTAAATTTTATCTTGGAAAAATTTTCCTATTGCTTTACTTGAGCCTGTTGCCAATTTATCTCGTGACATTGATCAAAAATCACTCGTTTGACAACTCGTGATTTTTTTGTCAATGTCACTCAATAAATTGCTAGGCAACCGGCTCTCGTAACAATCTGAATTTTTTTCCGGCTAAAATTTACCACTTATGATATTATATATGAAAATATCGAAAATTACGTTGAAAATATTGACAGCCATGGAATTGAACAAAAAATAAATAAATGCTTGGCGTTGTATCTGTCACAACTTAAGTTAACTTATTTGACGATTCTCACAATTTGATTTTGTCGCTAGTTTTATTGACTGAAATGATTAAATAATGAACATTTATACGAATGAAGAGCTAAATTCGTGACAAAATTTGAAAAGACTGCTAATGTGTCTTCAAAAAATACACGTGAGCCGCATAATCAGAATATAGGACGAGCAGAACATGCGTTACTCTAAGAAAGAGTGTTAGGATTGATAAGTGTAGACCCCTTCTGTAGTAGTAAGATAGATGTATTATAAATGAGTTGGGAATACATCACAGCATCATACATAAATTTTGTTGCGCATTGTTGAATTTTTGATATATTAATATTATTTAAACAAAACTGTATTTTCTTAACTTTATTAATTTTATATTTCTATTATTGCCATAATTAACGATATTTGTTCAAATCAAATTGTCAGAAACGTAAAATAAGTTAACTTACGTTGTGATAGATAAAACGTCAAGCATTCATTTATTTCTTGTTCAATTGCATGGGTGTCGATATTTTTAACGTAATTGTCGACTTTTTCATATTTAATTTCTGTCGTTATAAAGCTTGCAAAGGTAATTCTGTTTATTGTTTTAGATGTATAATTTTATACCCTAAAATTTTATTTGACGCATTTTTGCTTAAAATAATAAGGCGACCAGGAAATTGCAAAAAACTGATTTCCCATGTTAATCTCCTATGTACACCTTTAAAATAGACACAGTATATGAACTTATGATACTGACGAGATAATATAATAAGTGTTGTATCCTTTATATTGTTTACAGTTTAATTAATTGAAAAATATTCATCAATCTTTTTTCTGAAATAATTAAAATTGTCAGAAAAAATATCTACATTAAGATCTAGATTATTAAATGTCATACATTACACGGCGCATAAAGGTAAAAATTTGAATTAGCGAACTTTATGTAGAAAGAAGGACGATATCTAGCATTAATTCTAGGCACAAAGAAATTAACATTGTACAAAAATTCACTATCATCAATTACATTACGAATTACTTTGTATAAATATAATATGCTTAAAATATCTCGTCTATTTTCAAGAGAAATAAGATTAAAAGTTTTCAGACCAGTCTCATAATGCAAGTAATGATTTTAAACTTTATGTTTTTTAAACCAACAGTATTTAACAAATCTCTTTTGCAAGTTTTCAATAGCATGTTTCCAATTTTCATAAGAAGAAGACCATACCTGACAACAGTATTCTAAATTAGGACGTACATAACAATTAAGTATATAACATAATAACAGTACTCAAATTCTTAAATTGTTTTGATGTTTGTATTACAAAATTCAGATTCCGATATGATACAGTAACTGTAGATTGAATATGTTTAACAAATTCTAATTTAGTGTCAAACCTAACACCCAGATCCTTAAATTCAGTGACTCTTTGTAATGGCTGATCGTTCATGTGATATTGATACAATACAAGCTGTTTTTACCTTCCGTCACCTTTAGGTAAGGAAGGTATTGTCTTTGGTCAAAAAATTCGATGGTGAGTTTTTGATGAATAAGCACGTTTTAGGATCCCTAGAATACGATATTACTATTTTTACGATGATGTCTGTATGTATGTGTGTGTGTGTGTGTGTGTGTGTGTGTGTGTGTGTGTGTGTGTGTGTGTGTGTGTGTGTGTGTGTGTGTGTGTGTGTGTGTGTGTGTGTGTGTGTGTGTGTGTGTGTGTGTGTGTGTGTGTGTGTGTGTGTGTGTGTGTGTGTGTGTGTGTGTGTGTGTGTGTGTGTGTGTGTGTGTGTGTGTGTGTGTGTGTGTGTGTGTGTGTGTGTGTGTGTGTGTGTGTGTGTGTGTGTGTGTGTGTGTGTGTGTGTGTGTGTGTGTGTGTGTGTGTGTGTGTGTGTGTGTGTGTGTGTGTGTGTGTGTGTGTGTGTGTGTGTGTGTGTGTGTGTGTGTGTGTGTGTGTGTGTGTGTGTGTGTGTGTGTGTGTGTGTGTGTGTGTGTGTGTGTGTGTGTGTGTGTGTGTGTGTGTGTGTGTGTGTGTGTGTGTGTGTGTGTGTGTGTGTGTGTGTGTGTGTGTGTGTGTGTGTGTGTGTGTGTGTGTGTGTGTGTGTGTGTGTGTGTGTGTGTGTGTGTGTGTGTGTGTGTGTGTGTGTGTGTGTGTGTGTGTGTGTGTGTGTGTGTGTGTGTGTGTGTGTGTGTGTGTGTGTGTGTGTGTGTGTGTGTGTGTGTGTGTGTGTGTGTGTGTGTGTGTGTGTGTGTGTGTGTGTGTGTGTGTGTGTGTGTGTGTGTGTGTGTGTGTGTGTGTGTGTGTGTGTGTGTGTGTGTGTGTGTGTGTGTGTGTGTGTGTGTGTGTGTGTGTGTGTGTGTGTGTGTGTGTGTGTGTGTGTGTGTGTGTGTGTGTGTGTGTGTGTGTGTGTGTGTGTGTGTGTGTGTGTGTGTGTGTGTGTGTGTGTGTGTGTGTGTGTGTGTGTGTGTGTGTGTGTGTGTGTGTGTGTGTGTGTGTGTGTGTGTGTGTGTGTGTGTGTGTGTGTGTGTGTGTGTGTGTGTGTGTGTGTGTGTGTGTGTGTGTGTGTGTGTGTGTGTGTGTGTGTGTGTGTGTGTGTGTGTGTGTGTGTGTGTGTGTGTGTGTGTGTGTGTGTGTGTGTGTGTGTGTGTGTGTGTGTGTGTGTGTGTGTGTGTGTGTGTGTGTGTGTGTGTGTGTGTGTGTGTGTGTGTGTGTGTGTGTGTGTGTGTGTGTGTGTGTGTGTGTGTGTGTGTGTGTGTGTGTGTGTGTGTGTGTGTGTGTGTGTGTGTGTGTGTGTGTGTGTGTGTGTGTGTGTGTGTGTGTGTGTGTGTGTGTGTGTGTGTGTGTGTGTGTGTGTGTGTGTGTGTGTGTGTGTGTGTGTGTGTGTGTGTGTGTGTGTGTGTGTGTGTGTGTGTGTGTGTGTGTGTGTGTGTGTGTGTGTGTGTGTGTGTGTGTGTGTGTGTGTGTGTGTGTGTGTGTGTGTGTGTGTGTGTGTGTGTGTGTGTGTGTGTGTGTGTGTGTGTGTGTGTGTGTGTGTGTGTGTGTGTGTGTGTGTGTGTGTGTGTGTGTGTGTGTGTGTGTGTGTGTGTGTGTGTGTGTGTGTGTGTGTGTGTGTGTGTGTGTGTGTGTGTGTGTGTGTGTGTGTGTGTGTGTGTGTGTGTGTGTGTGTGTGTGTGTGTGTGTGTGTGTGTGTGTGTGTGTGTGTGTGTGTGTGTGTGTGTGTGTGTGTGTGTGTGTGTGTGTGTGTGTGTGTGTGTGTGTGTGTGTGTGTGTGTGTGTGTGTGTGTGTGTGTGTGTGTGTGTGTGTGTGTGTGTGTGTGTGTGTCTAACAAAATTTTCTAATACTACAATTCCAAAAATTATAATTCTTTCGTATTCCTCTTCGTTATATCCATGTGAAGAGCTGATTAGATTTTGGTTATAATTGCTAAACGGAAGCACCCTCATTTGAAGATTTTAACAGTTTTTCTTGAAAAAACGGTGTTAAATACCATTTTTTCACATTTAATGTTATTCTAAATATTGGCGATGATAGGTGACAACATCTATATGGAATGGTTCGAGAATTACGCCATAAATACTTCAACACACAAACCTACACTGTGGCTACGATACGTGGATGATACCTTCATAATTTGGTCAAAGGGGGAGGAAAAATTGAAAATATTTTTTAATTATCTCAACAACATCAGGCCCACAATCAAATTTACCATGGAGACAGAAGCAGACAACCAGCTACCCTTCCTCGACGTCGGGGTCCGAAGAATAGATAAACACATCCAGACAACAGTATACAGGAAACCTACTCACACCGGCCAGTACCTCAACTACCAATCGAACCACTCAACAGCAGTCAAACGGGGCGTTATCAGGACTCTATACGACAGAGCCGTGAGTATATGCAACACAGATGAGGCACTCCAAACGGAAATCAACAACATGAAGACAGACCTACTGCAGAATGGATATACCACACGCCAAATTGAAGAAACCATTGGACGCCGGTCGAATCAAACCAGCACCGCAGATCAAAATCAAACTAAAGAAACGCTTCTAATGATTCCGTATATCAAAGGGACATCAGAGGAAATAAGCAGAATATCAAGGAAATACAACATCAGGACGGTTTTCAAATCAACAGAAACTCTGCGAAGTGCACTCACAAGAACAAAGCCGAAGCAAGACAACACGAAGAATTGCATATACCAAGTGCCATGTGAATGCGGTGCTTCATACATAGGCGAAACAAAAAGACCTCTAGCCGTAAGAGTTAAAGAACATAAGAAGAACACGCAATTGGGAGAAACTGAAAAGTCAGGTATTGCACATCACGCTTGGACAGAAAAACACCACATCAAATGGAATGAAGCCCACATTATTGACAGAGAAGATCATTGGTATAAAAGAAAATTTAAAGAAGCAGCGTACATCACCAATAACAGTGGAGTATTCAGCCATCCCAGTACAGATATTCGTACCGTGTGGCGCCCCCTAATTGGTCAAATCCATCACCTGAAACGGAATCGTCACAGCTCATCACATCCCTCATAATATAAAATGTCGTAGCTTTAAGATTATTGTTCAGTATACACTTGATAACGATTGGAGATTTTATCAATCGAAACGTCGTGTATTAATTTTTTTGTAAAAATAAAGACAACGGGCGCGTTCGGCGAGCCGCAGCGGCTGTAAGACCGCTGGGTGATGTCACACAGCGGCTGTCGACAGCCGCTGGATGACATCGAACGTAATGCCCGCGCATTTTCAAAA
>OY720461.1:8772384-8847384 GCA_963082715.1 Harpalus rubripes
CTCGCAACGTAATCTGTAATTGTCGCTATAGGGCACTTCGAAAACTAATTTTCTACGGAAATTATACTTTCTCGCAGGGCACAAAGTAAAAAACTAGCTGTCGCTTCGCTATAGGGCAATCCAAAATCTAGTCTACGGAAATTATACTTTATCGCTGGGCGCAAAATAGTTCACAACAATATACCCGCGTGAGCTGGAGCAATAAATTATTTTAGCCACACATTCAACTTATATCCGAGTTTTACATAAATACCTCGTCGCTATAGGGCATTTCAAAAACTATACTTTCTTACAGGGCGCAAAGTAGTTTACAACAATATACGGGCGTGTAATCTGGAGAAATAAATTAATTTATCCACGCATTTAGCTAAAATTCGACATTTACATATATACCTCGCAAAAAAAAAACTATCTGTCGCTATAGGGCACTTCAAAATCTATTTCTCTACGGAAATTATACTTTATCGCAGGGCGCAAAGTAGTTCACACTATACGGGTCTAACAGATCGTATTTGGTCTTGCAAAGCGTTTATTATTTAAATTTTTGGTTGTGAGCTAGCTTGTCATTAAGGTAGCTCGCATCAATTTTTTCCGATTCGGTAAGAGCAATATATATTTTACATGAGCAACAAATGAGCTTTTAATATTAGAACTATGTTTACTGTTGTGAGATGAAAATGCTGAGCCAGCTTTATAGAGCTCAGAATTTAGTTTGTGATATGTGTGTTATTTTAAACATTGAATTAGGTTTCAATAAATTAAAATTAAAAATCAAGTAAATAATTTTATTACAAATATAAATACACTATACATAAAATATACAGGGTGTTTCAGACCACCCTTCCCAAGCTTTTCTTCAAAATTACGACGCTCTAGAGCTTCAAGAAAAAAATTAGCATAACATAACCCTATATGAAGAATTTATTGATAGTAGTCTCGACTTTCGGAATTTACCGGAAGTAGGCGTAACTACACTCAACTTCTGAATTTCAAATGGGTACCTAGGTCATGTTTGGTATCGTTGGATGCGTATTCTAAAAACAAACAACTTTTGTTGGAAACATTTTTTCTTATTATTACTTATCTGACATTATTCAAGTCATGTTATAGATAATTTACTTACTTTTAACCATCACTTTCCGATATTAAAACATACCACGAGACACAAATACAGGGCCACGCACCAATTATCTAAAGGGTGACTAAGCAAATGAAGAAAGCAGCATACACTCAATCAGTCAGCGGCGGCTCGTGTAAAGGCGACAAATTAAGCAATTGAAAAAAGGAAGTGAATAATGTGTAACTGCATTTTTATATAATAAATGCCGATTTTTATATATTATAAAGCAAAAAGATAAATTAAATCGTATTTTTCATCATGGTATTACAAGGTTGACATCGATTACTATGCCTATCCTAGCGAACAGCCACTGGTAAAACTAGCGAGTTGCACCGTAAATTATTCTTGAATTCTAGAAAAGTCTGACGTCAGAATAGTGGGGTTTTAGAATTCATTTTTTGAAGGAAAATACAGATAAACACTAAAGAACTTGTTATTTTTACACTACTAGATCGTGACGTCATGAGAGACAAGAGCGTTTTAGCGGGAAATTTGAAACAAATTTTTTAAAAATATTTTAAATGTATTAACGATTAAAAAAATAACTTCGGCACTCAGGAATTATATTTAACTTCATCCACCATTAAAAACCTAAAGTTAAGATAAGTAAGCTTAAAGGTTCATTTTCGTATTTAGGGCCTACTTTGTACAATAATATTAATATGGATTTGAAAAAGCTTTCTTTAATTTAAATATTGCAACATAGGTATTTGATATTATTAGGGCATTATAATCCATAGGTCCCCGATTTTAAGGTATTTTATTACAAAAGTCACGCCACATGTCAAGATTTTAAATAATCGCATATTAAAACAATATGGCTTCAAGTTATACAAAGTTCTTAACTAATTCTAATAAATTAATTATTGCAACATAGGTATATGATATTATTAGGGCATTATCATCCATACGTCCCCGAATTTAAGGTATTTTGCTACACAGTTCACGCCACACGTAAATAAGATTTTAATTAATCGCATATTATAAAAATATGGCTTTAATTTATACAAAATTCTTAACTAATTCTAATAAAGTAAATATTGCAACATAGGTATTTGATATTATTAGGGCATTATCATCCACAGAACCTCGAATTTAAGCTATTTTATTACAAAGGTTACGCCACATGTCAAGATTTTAAATAATCGCATATTATAAAAATATGACTTCAATTTAAACAAAATTCTTAAATAATTATAATAAATTAAATATTGCAACATAGCTATTTGATATTATTAGGGCATTATCATCCATAGGTTCCCGAATTTAAGCTATTTTATTACAAAAGTCATGCCACATGTCAAGATTTTAAATAATCGCATATTAAAACAGTATGGCTTCAATTTGTACAAAGTTCTTAACTAATTCTTATAAATTAATTATTGCAACATAGGTATATGTTAGGGCATTATCATCCATAGTTCCCCAAATTTAAGGTATTTTGCTACACAGTACACGCCACACGTACATAAGATTTTAATTAATCGCATATTATAAAAATATGGCTTTAATTTATACAAAATTCTTAATTAATTCTAATAAAGTAAATATTGCAACATAGCTATTTGATATTATTAGGGCATTATCATCCATAGGTCACCGAATTTAAGCTATTTTATTACAAAAGTTATGCCACATGTCAAGATTTTAAATAATCGCATATTAAAACAGTATGGCTTCAATTTATACAAAGTTCTTAACTAATTCGAATAAATTAATTATTGCAACATAGGTATATGATATTATTAGGGCATTATCATCCATACGTCGCCGAATTTAAGGTATTTTGCTACACAGTTCACGCCACACGTATATAAGATTTTAATTAATCGCATATTATAAAAATATGGTTTTAATTTATACAAAATTCTTAATTAATTCTAACAAAGTATATATTGCAACATAGGTATTTAATATTATTAGGGCATTATCATCCATAGGTCCCCGAATTTAAGATATTTTATTACAAAAGTCATGCCACATGTCAAGATTTTAAATAATCGTATATTAAAACAATATGGATTCAATTTATACAAAGTTCTTAACTAATTCTAATAAATTAATTATTGCAACATGGGTATTTGATATTATAAGGGCATTATCATCCACAGGTCCCCGAATTTAAGGTATTTTGTTACATAATTCACGCCACACGTGCATTAGATTTTAATTAATCGTATATTATAAAAATATGGCTTTAATTTATATAAAATTTGTAATTAATTCTAATAAAGTAAATTTTGCAACATAGGGATTTGTTATTATTAGAGCATTATCATCCACAGATTCTCTAATTTAAGTTATTGTATTACAAAGGTCACGCCACATGTCAAGATTTGAAATAATCGCATATTATAAAAATATGGCTTTAATTTAATAAAATTCTTAACTAATTCAAATAAATTAAATATTGCAATATAATTATATGATATTATTAGGGCATATCATCCACAGATCCTCGAATTTAAGGTATTTTGTTACACAGTTCACGCCACACTTGCATAAAATTTAATTAATCGCATATTGTAAAAATATAACTTTAATTTATACAAAATTCTTAACTAATTCTAATAAACTAAATATTGCAGCATAGGTATTTGATATTATTAGGGCATTATCATTAACAGATCCTAGAATTAAGCTATTTTACTGCAAAGTTCATGCAAATTGGTGACTATGTGCAATGTGTTGGTGGATGGAGTGAAACTGGAGCAAGTGAATGAGTTTGTATATTTGGATAGTATGTCAAGGGATGGTCGAATTGATAGAGAAATTGAAAGGAGAGTGAGTGCGGGGTGTAAGGTAATGGGTGCTCTGGGTACGTTTGCTCGAAACGTAAACGTATCTAGAGAAGCTCGTTTAAGTGTGTATAATGGAGTGCTAGTGCCTGCTTTGATGAATGGAAGCGAATGTTGGGCATGGACGGGAAAGCAAAAAAAGAGAGTGACTGCCGTGGAAATGAGGTATTTACGTGGAGTATGTGGATATGTAAGACGGGATCGCGTGAGGAATAATTTGGTGTATGAAGAATGTATGGTTAGGAAGAATGTTGTTTAGAGAGTAGGAATGAGCCAGTTGAGATGGTTTGGTCATGTGGAGAGAATGAAGAGTGAACGGCTTGTAAAGCGTGTATATCTTGGTGAAATTGAGGGTGTTCGATTGCGTGGCCGTCCAGTGTGTAAGTGGATGGATGTGATTGAGAAGATACTAAAAGAGAGTAAGTTTCCGAGTGGGAAGAGAAGAAGAGCGTGTATGAATGCGATTATGAATGTGGCTGAGGCAAAAGAAGTGTGCTTAGACAGGAATGTGTGGCGAAAGATGATTGTTTCGTAACTATTATTGTGGTCCGGTTGCGGTATTTCGCTACCGAAAATCGGTCACTTTAATATGTTAAGAGTGAGGAATATATGTTGTACCTATGATGTCAGATTAGTACGAATGTTGTTGAAAGAGAGACTGATTTTTTTTGGATGATGTTTTTGTTATTCTTTCGGGTTTGTGCTAACCCACTAAGTGGGAAATGCGTGATTTTATGTATGTATGTATGTATGTTTAAGTTCATGCTACATGTCAAGATTTTTCAGTATTATTAAAATTAAACTCTCTAAGCATCAAGTTTTATGTTTATTTAAATATTACCAATACACAATTAAATAGTTTAAACATTGACAGTTAAATAGCGGAAACAATTCATTTATATTTTCTAGGAATGCACAATGAAAAATATTTGCTTGTTTAATATTTATAATAAGTTAATAATAACATTGACAGTATTAAATGTTTTGTAATATTTTATGTATTATAAACTATACTACATACATTACATGCATATTAGAACAAAAGTAATTCAAGTTCCTAACCCCGGGCCTAAAATTTTCATGTGCCGGCGAACGACAGCTCGGTTGCCGGTTAACCAACGTCTTGTCCCCGGTGTATTACCGAGATGAAATATTTACTTATTATGACCTTGGAATATTTTCACGTTTATGGTACTAAATAGTATCACGTAAATTGTTTAAACAATGACAGTTAAATAGCGGAAACAATTCATTTATATTTTCTAGGAACGCCATATGAAAAATATTTGCTTTTGTAGGCATACACATACATTTTTACACAATAAAAAAGTTTAAACCCTATTAGTCACTATATTTTTAAACAATTTAGAGAGTAACATAGGTATTTGATATTATTACGGTATTATCATCCACAGATCCCCGAATATAAGGTAGGTATTTTGTAACAAAGTTCAGCATAAGATTTTAATTAATCGCATTTTATAAAAATATGGCTTCAATTTATACAAAGTTCTTAACTAATTCTAATAAATTAAATATTACAACATAGGTATTTAATATTATTAGGGCATTATCATCCATAGGTCCCCGAATTTAAGCTATTTTATTACAAAGGGCACGCCACATGTCATGATTTTAAATAATCACATATTATAAAAATATGGATTCAATTTCTTAACTGAACTTCGTTTCACGTAAGAAAATAGTGGTGGGAATAGACGTGCGGTTTGATATTGTTTTTGTTTGGATAATACCCCTATATTACACAATCCAACAATAAGATCAACCTGCACCTATCTTCCCATCACTATTGTCTAATAAAGTAAATACTGCAACATATGTATTTGATATTATTAGGGCATTATCAACCACAGGTCCCCGAATTTAAGGTATTTTGTGACAATCCGCTTTAAATACAGTTAGAGTGCGTTATACCCGAAAAATAGAAACAACATTAAATAAATAGAATATTTTATTGTTTTTATTGTTAATTAATAACACAAGATTTAGTTTAAACAAAAATATTGCTATCGGTTTTTATATCTTAAGTAAATTTATGTTCAAATACGAGTTATTTCTACCTACATTTTATTCATTTTAGCAATATTATGAAACTAATTTTGTAATATATAAAACTTATTACATATTTCTACATATCTTGGGAATGTATGTCTCAAATTTTATTGAGATTGGGCAAATAGTTCCCATCAAAACTTGAAAGCAAAAAAAATGTTAATACAATATGTTTGGAATGTAGGCAGATGGATTGGCGCGAAGCATATTATTTTTGATATTGTAAGGTAACTATAAGTTTAATTTATTCAAAATTTTGAATTTACATTCTAAAAAGATGTGAAATTCGGTATTAGTACCTATTATTGTTTTCCGATTAGTTAAAACATGCCATGGAACATACTATCCGCTTTAAATACAGGTAGAGTGCATTATACCCGAAAAATAGAAACAACATTAATTAAATAGAATATTTTATTATTTTTATTGTTAAATAATAACTCAGGATTTAGTTTAAACAAAAATATTGCTATCGGTTTTTATAACTTAAGTAAATTTATGTTCAAATACGAGTTATTTCTACCTACATTTTATTCATTTTAGCAATATTATGAAACTAATTTTGTAATATATAAGACTTATTCCATATTTCTACATATCTTGGGAATGTATGTCTCAAATTTTTATGAGATTGGGCAAATAGTTCCCATAAAAATTTGAAAACAGAAAAAATGTTAATACAATATGTTTGGAATGTAGGCAGATGGATTGGCGCGAAGCATATTATTTTTGATATTGTAAGGTAACTATAAGTTTAATTTATTCAAAATTTTGAATTTACATTCTAAAAAGATGTGAAATTCGGTATTAGTACCTATTACTGTTTTCCGATTAGTTAAAACATGCCATGGAACATACTATCCGCTTTAAATACAGATAGAGTGCATTACACCCGAAAAATAGAAACAACATTAAATAAATAGAATATTTTATTGTTTTTATTGTTAAATAATAACACAAGATTTAGTTTAAACAAAAATATTGCTATCGGATTTTATATCTTAAGTAAATTTATGTTCAAATAGCAGTTATTTCTACCTACATTTTATTCATTTTAGCAATATTATGAAACTAATTTTGTAATATATAAAACTTACTACATATTTCTACATATCTTGGGAATGTATGTCTCAAATTTTAATGAGATTGGGCAAATAGTTCCCATAAAAACTTGAAAACAAAAAAAATGTTAATACAATATGTTTGGAATGTAGGCAGATGGATTGGCGCGAAGCATATTATTTTTGATATTGTAAGGTAACTATAAGTTTAACACAAGATTTAGTTTAAACAAAAATATTGCTATCGGTTTTTATATCTTAAGTAAATTTATGTTCAAATACGAGTTATTTCTACCTACATTTTAGCAATATTATGAAACTAATTTTGTAACATATAAGACTTATTCCATATTTCTTCATATCTTGGGAATGTATGTCTCAAATTTTAATGAGATTGGGCAAATAGTTCCCATAAAAACTTGAAAACAAAAAAAAATGTTAATACAATATGTTTGGAATGTAGGCAGATGGATTGGCGCGAAGCATATAATTTTTGATATTGTAAGGTAACTATAAGTTTAATTTATTCAAAATTTTGAATTTACATTCTAAAAAGATGTGAAATTCGGTATTAGTACCTATTATTGTTTTCCGATTAGTTAAAACATGCCATGGAACATACTATCCGCTTTAAATACAGGTAGAGTGCATTATACCCGAAAAATAGAAACAACATTAATTAAATAGAATATTTTATTATTTTTATTGTTAAATAATAACTCAGGATTTAGTTTAAACAAAAATATTGCTATCGGTTTTTATAACTTAAGTAAATTTATGTTCAAATACGAGTTATTTCTACCTACATTTTATTCATTTTAGCAATATTATGAAACTAATTTTGTAATATATAAGACTTATTCCATATTTCTACATATCTTGGGAATGTATGTCTCAAATTTTTATGAGATTGGGCAAATAGTTCCCATAAAAATTTGAAAACAGAAAAAATGTTAATACAATATGTTTGGAATGTAGGCAGATGGATTGGCGCGAAGCATATTATTTTTGATATTGTAAGGTAACTATAAGTTTAATTTATTCAAAATTTTGAATTTACATTCTAAAAAGATGTGAAATTCGGTATTAGTACCTATTACTGTTTTCCGATTAGTTAAAACATGCCATGGAACATACTATCCGCTTTAAATACAGATAGAGTGCATTACACCCGAAAAATAGAAACAACATTAAATAAATAGAATATTTTATTGTTTTTATTGTTAAATAATAACACAAGATTTAGTTTAAACAAAAATATTGCTATCGGATTTTATATCTTAAGTAAATTTATGTTCAAATAGCAGTTATTTCTACCTACATTTTATTCATTTTAGCAATATTATGAAACTAATTTTGTAATATATAAAACTTACTACATATTTCTACATATCTTGGGAATGTATGTCTCAAATTTTAATGAGATTGGGCAAATAGTTCCCATAAAAACTTGAAAACAAAAAAAATGTTAATACAATATGTTTGGAATGTAGGCAGATGGATTGGCGCGAAGCATATTATTTTTGATATTGTAAGGTAACTATAAGTTTAACACAAGATTTAGTTTAAACAAAAATATTGCTATCGGTTTTTATATCTTAAGTAAATTTATGTTCAAATACGAGTTATTTCTACCTACATTTTAGCAATATTATGAAACTAATTTTGTAACATATAAGACTTATTCCATATTTCTTCATATCTTGGGAATGTATGTCTCAAATTTTAATGAGATTGGGCAAATAGTTCCCATAAAAACTTGAAAACAAAAAAAAATGTTAATACAATATGTTTGGAATGTAGGCAGATGGATTGGCGCGAAGCATATAATTTTTGATATTGTAAGGTAACTATAAGTTTAATTTATTCAAAATTTTGAATTTACATTCTAAAAAGATGTGAAATTCGGTATTAGTACCTATTACTGTTTTCCGATTAGTTAAAACATGCCATGGAACATACTATCCGCTTTAAATACAGATAGAGTGCATTACACCCGAAAAATAGAAACAACATTAAATAAATAGAATATTTTATTATTTTTATTGTTAAATAATAACACAAGATTTAGTTTAAACAAAAATATTGCTATCGGTTTTTATATCTTAAGTAAATTTATGTTCAAATACGAGTTATTTCTACCTACATTTTATTCATTTTAGCAATATTATGAAACTAATTTTGTAATATATAAAACTTATTACATATTTCTACATATCTTGGGAATGTATGTCTCAAATTTTATTGAGATTGGGCAAATAGTTCCCATAAAAACTTGAAAGCAAAAAAAAAATGTTGATACAATATGTTTGGAATGTAGGCAGATGGATTGGCGCGAAGCATATTATTTTTGATATTGTAAGGTAACTATAAGTTTAACACAAGATTTAGTTTAAACAAAAATATTGCTATCGGTTTTTATATCTTAAGTAAATTTATGTTCAAATACGAGTTATTTCTACCTACATTTTATTCATTTTAGCAATATTATGAAACTAATTTTGTAATATATAAGACTTATTCCATATTTCTACATATCTTGGGAATGTATGTCTCAAATTTTTATGAGATTGGGCAAATAGTTCCCATAAAAATTTGAAAACAGAAAAAATGTTAATACAATATGTTTGGAATGTAGGCAGATGGATTGGCGCGAAGCATATTATTTTTGATATTGTAAGGTAACTATAAGTTTAATTTATTCAAAATTTTGAATTTACATTCTAAAAAGATGTGAAATTCGGTATTAGTACCTATTACTGTTTTCCGATTAGTTAAAACATGCCATGGAACATACTATCCGCTTTAAATACAGATAGAGTGCATTACACCCGAAAAATAGAAACAACATTAAATAAATAGAATATTTTATTGTTTTTATTGTTAAATAATAACACAAGATTTAGTTTAAACAAAAATATTGCTATCGGATTTTATATCTTAAGTAAATTTATGTTCAAATAGCAGTTATTTCTACCTACATTTTATTCATTTTAGCAATATTATGAAACTAATTTTGTAATATATAAAACTTACTACATATTTCTACATATCTTGGGAATGTATGTCTCAAATTTTAATGAGATTGGGCAAATAGTTCCCATAAAAACTTGAAAACAAAAAAAATGTTAATACAATATGTTTGGAATGTAGGCAGATGGATTGGCGCGAAGCATATTATTTTTGATATTGTAAGGTAACTATAAGTTTAACACAAGATTTAGTTTAAACAAAAATATTGCTATCGGTTTTTATATCTTAAGTAAATTTATGTTCAAATACGAGTTATTTCTACCTACATTTTAGCAATATTATGAAACTAATTTTGTAACATATAAGACTTATTCCATATTTCTTCATATCTTGGGAATGTATGTCTCAAATTTTAATGAGATTGGGCAAATAGTTCCCATAAAAACTTGAAAACAAAAAAAAATGTTAATACAATATGTTTGGAATGTAGGCAGATGGATTGGCGCGAAGCATATAATTTTTGATATTGTAAGGTAACTATAAGTTTAATTTATTCAAAATTTTGAATTTACATTCTAAAAAGATGTGAAATTCGGTATTAGTACCTATTACTGTTTTCCGATTAGTTAAAACATGCCATGGAACATACTATCCGCTTTAAATACAGATAGAGTGCATTACACCCGAAAAATAGAAACAACATTAAATAAATAGAATATTTTATTATTTTTATTGTTAAATAATAACACAAGATTTAGTTTAAACAAAAATATTGCTATCGGTTTTTATATCTTAAGTAAATTTATGTTCAAATACGAGTTATTTCTACCTACATTTTATTCATTTTAGCAATATTATGAAACTAATTTTGTAATATATAAAACTTATTACATATTTCTACATATCTTGGGAATGTATGTCTCAAATTTTATTGAGATTGGGCAAATAGTTCCCATAAAAACTTGAAAGCAAAAAAAAAATGTTGATACAATATGTTTGGAATGTAGGCAGATGGATTGGCGCGAAGCATATTATTTTTGATATTGTAAGGTAACTATAAGTTTAACACAAGATTTAGTTTAAACAAAAATATTGCTATCGGTTTTTATATCTTAAGTAAATTTATGTTCAAATACGAGTTATTTCTACCTACATTTTATTCATTTTAGCAATATTATGAAACTAATTTTGTAATATATAAGACTTATTCCATATTTCTACATATCTTGGGAATGTATGTCTCAAATTTTTATGAGATTGGGCAAATAGTTCCCATAAAAATTTGAAAACAGAAAAAATGTTAATACAATATGTTTGGAATGTAGGCAGATGGATTGGCGCGAAGCATATTATTTTTGATATTGTAAGGTAACTATAAGTTTAATTTATTCAAAATTTTGAATTTACATTCTAAAAAGATGTGAAATTCGGTATTAGTACCTATTACTGTTTTCCGATTAGTTAAAACATGCCATGGAACATACTATCCGCTTTAAATACAGATAGAGTGCATTACACCCGAAAAATAGAAACAACATTAAATAAATAGAATATTTTATTGTTTTTATTGTTAAATAATAACACAAGATTTAGTTTAAACAAAAATATTGCTATCGGATTTTATATCTTAAGTAAATTTATGTTCAAATAGCAGTTATTTCTACCTACATTTTATTCATTTTAGCAATATTATGAAACTAATTTTGTAATATATAAAACTTACTACATATTTCTACATATCTTGGGAATGTATGTCTCAAATTTTAATGAGATTGGGCAAATAGTTCCCATAAAAACTTGAAAACAAAAAAAATGTTAATACAATATGTTTGGAATGTAGGCAGATGGATTGGCGCGAAGCATATTATTTTTGATATTGTAAGGTAACTATAAGTTTAACACAAGATTTAGTTTAAACAAAAATATTGCTATCGGTTTTTATATCTTAAGTAAATTTATGTTCAAATACGAGTTATTTCTACCTACATTTTAGCAATATTATGAAACTAATTTTGTAACATATAAGACTTATTCCATATTTCTTCATATCTTGGGAATGTATGTCTCAAATTTTAATGAGATTGGGCAAATAGTTCCCATAAAAACTTGAAAACAAAAAAAAATGTTAATACAATATGTTTGGAATGTAGGCAGATGGATTGGCGCGAAGCATATAATTTTTGATATTGTAAGGTAACTATAAGTTTAATTTATTCAAAATTTTGAATTTACATTCTAAAAAGATGTGAAATTCGGTATTAGTACCTATTACTGTTTTCCGATTAGTTAAAACATGCCATGGAACATACTATCCGCTTTAAATACAGATAGAGTGCATTACACCCGAAAAATAGAAACAACATTAAATAAATAGAATATTTTATTGTTTTTATTGTTAAATAATAACACAAGATTTAGTTTAAACAAAAATATTGCTATCGGATTTTATATCTTAAGTAAATTTATGTTCAAATAGCAGTTATTTCTACCTACATTTTATTCATTTTAGCAATATTATGAAACTAATTTTGTAATATATAAAACTTACTACATATTTCTACATATCTTGGGAATGTATGTCTCAAATTTTAATGAGATTGGGCAAATAGTTCCCATAAAAACTTGAAAACAAAAAAAATGTTAATACAATATGTTTGGAATGTAGGCAGATGGATTGGCGCGAAGCATATTATTTTTGATATTGTAAGGTAACTATAAGTTTAACACAAGATTTAGTTTAAACAAAAATATTGCTATCGGTTTTTATATCTTAAGTAAATTTATGTTCAAATACGAGTTATTTCTACCTACATTTTAGCAATATTATGAAACTAATTTTGTAACATATAAGACTTATTCCATATTTCTTCATATCTTGGGAATGTATGTCTCAAATTTTAATGAGATTGGGCAAATAGTTCCCATAAAAACTTGAAAACAAAAAAAAATGTTAATACAATATGTTTGGAATGTAGGCAGATGGATTGGCGCGAAGCATATAATTTTTGATATTGTAAGGTAACTATAAGTTTAATTTATTCAAAATTTTGAATTTACATTCTAAAAAGATGTGAAATTCGGTATTAGTACCTATTACTGTTTTCCGATTAGTTAAAACATGCCATGGAACATACTATCCGCTTTAAATACAGATAGAGTGCATTACACCCGAAAAATAGAAACAACATTAAATAAATAGAATATTTTATTGTTTTTATTGTTAAATAATAACACAAGATTTAGTTTAAACAAAAATATTGCTATCGGATTTTATATCTTAAGTAAATTTATGTTCAAATAGCAGTTATTTCTACCTACATTTTATTCATTTTAGCAATATTATGAAACTAATTTTGTAATATATAAAACTTACTACATATTTCTACATATCTTGGGAATGTATGTCTCAAATTTTAATGAGATTGGGCAAATAGTTCCCATAAAAACTTGAAAACAAAAAAAATGTTAATACAATATGTTTGGAATGTAGGCAGATGGATTGGCGCGAAGCATATTATTTTTGATATTGTAAGGTAACTATAAGTTTAACACAAGATTTAGTTTAAACAAAAATATTGCTATCGGTTTTTATATCTTAAGTAAATTTATGTTCAAATACGAGTTATTTCTACCTACATTTTAGCAATATTATGAAACTAATTTTGTAACATATAAGACTTATTCCATATTTCTTCATATCTTGGGAATGTATGTCTCAAATTTTAATGAGATTGGGCAAATAGTTCCCATAAAAACTTGAAAACAAAAAAAAATGTTAATACAATATGTTTGGAATGTAGGCAGATGGATTGGCGCGAAGCATATAATTTTTGATATTGTAAGGTAACTATAAGTTTAATTTATTCAAAATTTTGAATTTACATTCTAAAAAGATGTGAAATTCGGTATTAGTACCTATTACTGTTTTCCGATTAGTTAAAACATGCCATGGAACATACTATCCGCTTTAAATACAGATAGAGTGCATTACACCCGAAAAATAGAAACAACATTAAATAAATAGAATATTTTATTGTTTTTATTGTTAAATAATAACACAAGATTTAGTTTAAACAAAAATATTGCTATCGGATTTTATATCTTAAGTAAATTTATGTTCAAATAGCAGTTATTTCTACCTACATTTTATTCATTTTAGCAATATTATGAAACTAATTTTGTAATATATAAAACTTACTACATATTTCTACATATCTTGGGAATGTATGTCTCAAATTTTAATGAGATTGGGCAAATAGTTCCCATAAAAACTTGAAAACAAAAAAAATGTTAATACAATATGTTTGGAATGTAGGCAGATGGATTGGCGCGAAGCATATTATTTTTGATATTGTAAGGTAACTATAAGTTTAACACAAGATTTAGTTTAAACAAAAATATTGCTATCGGTTTTTATATCTTAAGTAAATTTATGTTCAAATACGAGTTATTTCTACCTACATTTTAGCAATATTATGAAACTAATTTTGTAACATATAAGACTTATTCCATATTTCTTCATATCTTGGGAATGTATGTCTCAAATTTTAATGAGATTGGGCAAATAGTTCCCATAAAAACTTGAAAACAAAAAAAAATGTTAATACAATATGTTTGGAATGTAGGCAGATGGATTGGCGCGAAGCATATAATTTTTGATATTGTAAGGTAACTATAAGTTTAATTTATTCAAAATTTTGAATTTACATTCTAAAAAGATGTGAAATTCGGTATTAGTACCTATTACTGTTTTCCGATTAGTTAAAACATGCCATGGAACATACTATCCGCTTTAAATACAGATAGAGTGCATTACACCCGAAAAATAGAAACAACATTAAATAAATAGAATATTTTATTGTTTTTATTGTTAAATAATAACACAAGATTTAGTTTAAACAAAAATATTGCTATCGGATTTTATATCTTAAGTAAATTTATGTTCAAATAGCAGTTATTTCTACCTACATTTTATTCATTTTAGCAATATTATGAAACTAATTTTGTAATATATAAAACTTACTACATATTTCTACATATCTTGGGAATGTATGTCTCAAATTTTAATGAGATTGGGCAAATAGTTCCCATAAAAACTTGAAAACAAAAAAAATGTTAATACAATATGTTTGGAATGTAGGCAGATGGATTGGCGCGAAGCATATTATTTTTGATATTGTAAGGTAACTATAAGTTTAACACAAGATTTAGTTTAAACAAAAATATTGCTATCGGTTTTTATATCTTAAGTAAATTTATGTTCAAATACGAGTTATTTCTACCTACATTTTAGCAATATTATGAAACTAATTTTGTAACATATAAGACTTATTCCATATTTCTTCATATCTTGGGAATGTATGTCTCAAATTTTAATGAGATTGGGCAAATAGTTCCCATAAAAACTTGAAAACAAAAAAAAATGTTAATACAATATGTTTGGAATGTAGGCAGATGGATTGGCGCGAAGCATATAATTTTTGATATTGTAAGGTAACTATAAGTTTAATTTATTCAAAATTTTGAATTTACATTCTAAAAAGATGTGAAATTCGGTATTAGTACCTATTACTGTTTTCCGATTAGTTAAAACATGCCATGGAACATACTATCCGCTTTAAATACAGATAGAGTGCATTACACCCGAAAAATAGAAACAACATTAAATAAATAGAATATTTTATTGTTTTTATTGTTAAATAATAACACAAGATTTAGTTTAAACAAAAATATTGCTATCGGATTTTATATCTTAAGTAAATTTATGTTCAAATAGCAGTTATTTCTACCTACATTTTATTCATTTTAGCAATATTATGAAACTAATTTTGTAATATATAAAACTTACTACATATTTCTACATATCTTGGGAATGTATGTCTCAAATTTTAATGAGATTGGGCAAATAGTTCCCATAAAAACTTGAAAACAAAAAAAATGTTAATACAATATGTTTGGAATGTAGGCAGATGGATTGGCGCGAAGCATATTATTTTTGATATTGTAAGGTAACTATAAGTTTAACACAAGATTTAGTTTAAACAAAAATATTGCTATCGGTTTTTATATCTTAAGTAAATTTATGTTCAAATACGAGTTATTTCTACCTACATTTTAGCAATATTATGAAACTAATTTTGTAACATATAAGACTTATTCCATATTTCTTCATATCTTGGGAATGTATGTCTCAAATTTTAATGAGATTGGGCAAATAGTTCCCATAAAAACTTGAAAACAAAAAAAAATGTTAATACAATATGTTTGGAATGTAGGCAGATGGATTGGCGCGAAGCATATAATTTTTGATATTGTAAGGTAACTATAAGTTTAATTTATTCAAAATTTTGAATTTACATTCTAAAAAGATGTGAAATTCGGTATTAGTACCTATTACTGTTTTCCGATTAGTTAAAACATGCCATGGAACATACTATCCGCTTTAAATACAGATAGAGTGCATTACACCCGAAAAATAGAAACAACATTAAATAAATAGAATATTTTATTGTTTTTATTGTTAAATAATAACACAAGATTTAGTTTAAACAAAAATATTGCTATCGGATTTTATATCTTAAGTAAATTTATGTTCAAATAGCAGTTATTTCTACCTACATTTTATTCATTTTAGCAATATTATGAAACTAATTTTGTAATATATAAAACTTACTACATATTTCTACATATCTTGGGAATGTATGTCTCAAATTTTAATGAGATTGGGCAAATAGTTCCCATAAAAACTTGAAAACAAAAAAAATGTTAATACAATATGTTTGGAATGTAGGCAGATGGATTGGCGCGAAGCATATTATTTTTGATATTGTAAGGTAACTATAAGTTTAACACAAGATTTAGTTTAAACAAAAATATTGCTATCGGTTTTTATATCTTAAGTAAATTTATGTTCAAATACGAGTTATTTCTACCTACATTTTAGCAATATTATGAAACTAATTTTGTAACATATAAGACTTATTCCATATTTCTTCATATCTTGGGAATGTATGTCTCAAATTTTAATGAGATTGGGCAAATAGTTCCCATAAAAACTTGAAAACAAAAAAAAATGTTAATACAATATGTTTGGAATGTAGGCAGATGGATTGGCGCGAAGCATATAATTTTTGATATTGTAAGGTAACTATAAGTTTAATTTATTCAAAATTTTGAATTTACATTCTAAAAAGATGTGAAATTCGGTATTAGTACCTATTACTGTTTTCCGATTAGTTAAAACATGCCATGGAACATACTATCCGCTTTAAATACAGATAGAGTGCATTACACCCGAAAAATAGAAACAACATTAAATAAATAGAATATTTTATTGTTTTTATTGTTAAATAATAACACAAGATTTAGTTTAAACAAAAATATTGCTATCGGATTTTATATCTTAAGTAAATTTATGTTCAAATAGCAGTTATTTCTACCTACATTTTATTCATTTTAGCAATATTATGAAACTAATTTTGTAATATATAAAACTTACTACATATTTCTACATATCTTGGGAATGTATGTCTCAAATTTTAATGAGATTGGGCAAATAGTTCCCATAAAAACTTGAAAACAAAAAAAATGTTAATACAATATGTTTGGAATGTAGGCAGATGGATTGGCGCGAAGCATATTATTTTTGATATTGTAAGGTAACTATAAGTTTAACACAAGATTTAGTTTAAACAAAAATATTGCTATCGGTTTTTATATCTTAAGTAAATTTATGTTCAAATACGAGTTATTTCTACCTACATTTTAGCAATATTATGAAACTAATTTTGTAACATATAAGACTTATTCCATATTTCTTCATATCTTGGGAATGTATGTCTCAAATTTTAATGAGATTGGGCAAATAGTTCCCATAAAAACTTGAAAACAAAAAAAAATGTTAATACAATATGTTTGGAATGTAGGCAGATGGATTGGCGCGAAGCATATAATTTTTGATATTGTAAGGTAACTATAAGTTTAATTTATTCAAAATTTTGAATTTACATTCTAAAAAGATGTGAAATTCGGTATTAGTACCTATTACTGTTTTCCGATTAGTTAAAACATGCCATGGAACATACTATCCGCTTTAAATACAGATAGAGTGCATTACACCCGAAAAATAGAAACAACATTAAATAAATAGAATATTTTATTATTTTTATTGTTAAATAATAACACAAGATTTAGTTTAAACAAAAATATTGCTATCGGTTTTTATATCTTAAGTAAATTTATGTTCAAATACGAGTTATTTCTACCTACATTTTATTCATTTTAGCAATATTATGAAACTAATTTTGTAATATATAAAACTTATTACATATTTCTACATATCTTGGGAATGTATGTCTCAAATTTTATTGAGATTGGGCAAATAGTTCCCATAAAAACTTGAAAGCAAAAAAAAAATGTTGATACAATATGTTTGGAATGTAGGCAGATGGATTGGCGCGAAGCATATTATTTTTGATATTGTAAGGTAACTATAAGTTTAACACAAGATTTAGTTTAAACAAAAATATTGCTATCGGTTTTTATATCTTAAGTAAATTTATGTTCAAATACGAGTTATTTCTACCTACATTTTATTCATTTTAGCAATATTATGAAACTAATTTTGTAATATATAAGACTTATTCCATATTTCTACATATCTTGGGAATGTATGTCTCAAATTTTTATGAGATTGGGCAAATAGTTCCCATAAAAATTTGAAAACAGAAAAAATGTTAATACAATATGTTTGGAATGTAGGCAGATGGATTGGCGCGAAGCATATTATTTTTGATATTGTAAGGTAACTATAAGTTTAATTTATTCAAAATTTTGAATTTACATTCTAAAAAGATGTGAAATTCGGTATTAGTACCTATTACTGTTTTCCGATTAGTTAAAACATGCCATGGAACATACTATCCGCTTTAAATACAGATAGAGTGCATTACACCCGAAAAATAGAAACAACATTAAATAAATAGAATATTTTATTGTTTTTATTGTTAAATAATAACACAAGATTTAGTTTAAACAAAAATATTGCTATCGGATTTTATATCTTAAGTAAATTTATGTTCAAATAGCAGTTATTTCTACCTACATTTTATTCATTTTAGCAATATTATGAAACTAATTTTGTAATATATAAAACTTACTACATATTTCTACATATCTTGGGAATGTATGTCTCAAATTTTAATGAGATTGGGCAAATAGTTCCCATAAAAACTTGAAAACAAAAAAAATGTTAATACAATATGTTTGGAATGTAGGCAGATGGATTGGCGCGAAGCATATTATTTTTGATATTGTAAGGTAACTATAAGTTTAACACAAGATTTAGTTTAAACAAAAATATTGCTATCGGTTTTTATATCTTAAGTAAATTTATGTTCAAATACGAGTTATTTCTACCTACATTTTAGCAATATTATGAAACTAATTTTGTAACATATAAGACTTATTCCATATTTCTTCATATCTTGGGAATGTATGTCTCAAATTTTAATGAGATTGGGCAAATAGTTCCCATAAAAACTTGAAAACAAAAAAAAATGTTAATACAATATGTTTGGAATGTAGGCAGATGGATTGGCGCGAAGCATATAATTTTTGATATTGTAAGGTAACTATAAGTTTAATTTATTCAAAATTTTGAATTTACATTCTAAAAAGATGTGAAATTCGGTATTAGTACCTATTACTGTTTTCCGATTAGTTAAAACATGCCATGGAACATACTATCCGCTTTAAATACAGATAGAGTGCATTACACCCGAAAAATAGAAACAACATTAAATAAATAGAATATTTTATTGTTTTTATTGTTAAATAATAACACAAGATTTAGTTTAAACAAAAATATTGCTATCGGATTTTATATCTTAAGTAAATTTATGTTCAAATAGCAGTTATTTCTACCTACATTTTATTCATTTTAGCAATATTATGAAACTAATTTTGTAATATATAAAACTTACTACATATTTCTACATATCTTGGGAATGTATGTCTCAAATTTTAATGAGATTGGGCAAATAGTTCCCATAAAAACTTGAAAACAAAAAAAATGTTAATACAATATGTTTGGAATGTAGGCAGATGGATTGGCGCGAAGCATATTATTTTTGATATTGTAAGGTAACTATAAGTTTAACACAAGATTTAGTTTAAACAAAAATATTGCTATCGGTTTTTATATCTTAAGTAAATTTATGTTCAAATACGAGTTATTTCTACCTACATTTTAGCAATATTATGAAACTAATTTTGTAACATATAAGACTTATTCCATATTTCTTCATATCTTGGGAATGTATGTCTCAAATTTTAATGAGATTGGGCAAATAGTTCCCATAAAAACTTGAAAACAAAAAAAAATGTTAATACAATATGTTTGGAATGTAGGCAGATGGATTGGCGCGAAGCATATAATTTTTGATATTGTAAGGTAACTATAAGTTTAATTTATTCAAAATTTTGAATTTACATTCTAAAAAGATGTGAAATTCGGTATTAGTACCTATTACTGTTTTCCGATTAGTTAAAACATGCCATGGAACATACTATCCGCTTTAAATACAGATAGAGTGCATTACACCCGAAAAATAGAAACAACATTAAATAAATAGAATATTTTATTGTTTTTATTGTTAAATAATAACACAAGATTTAGTTTAAACAAAAATATTGCTATCGGATTTTATATCTTAAGTAAATTTATGTTCAAATAGCAGTTATTTCTACCTACATTTTATTCATTTTAGCAATATTATGAAACTAATTTTGTAATATATAAAACTTACTACATATTTCTACATATCTTGGGAATGTATGTCTCAAATTTTAATGAGATTGGGCAAATAGTTCCCATAAAAACTTGAAAACAAAAAAAATGTTAATACAATATGTTTGGAATGTAGGCAGATGGATTGGCGCGAAGCATATTATTTTTGATATTGTAAGGTAACTATAAGTTTAACACAAGATTTAGTTTAAACAAAAATATTGCTATCGGTTTTTATATCTTAAGTAAATTTATGTTCAAATACGAGTTATTTCTACCTACATTTTAGCAATATTATGAAACTAATTTTGTAACATATAAGACTTATTCCATATTTCTTCATATCTTGGGAATGTATGTCTCAAATTTTAATGAGATTGGGCAAATAGTTCCCATAAAAACTTGAAAACAAAAATAAATGTTAATACAATATGTTTGGAATGTAGGCAGATGGATTGGCGCGAAGCATATAATTTTTGATATTGTAAGGTAACTATAAGTTTAATTTATTCAAAATTTTGAATTTACATTCTAAAAAGATGTGAAATTCGGTATTAGTACCTATTACTGTTTTCCGATTAGTTAAAACATGCCATGGAACATACTATCCGCTTTAAATACAGATAGAGTGCATTACACCCGAAAAATAGAAACAACATTAAATAAATAGAATATTTTATTGTTTTTATTGTTAAATAATAACACAAGATTTAGTTTAAACAAAAATATTGCTATCGGATTTTATATCTTAAGTAAATTTATGTTCAAATAGCAGTTATTTCTACCTACATTTTATTCATTTTAGCAATATTATGAAACTAATTTTGTAATATATAAAACTTACTACATATTTCTACATATCTTGGGAATGTATGTCTCAAATTTTAATGAGATTGGGCAAATAGTTCCCATAAAAACTTGAAAACAAAAAAAATGTTAATACAATATGTTTGGAATGTAGGCAGATGGATTGGCGCGAAGCATATTATTTTTGATATTGTAAGGTAACTATAAGTTTAACACAAGATTTAGTTTAAACAAAAATATTGCTATCGGTTTTTATATCTTAAGTAAATTTATGTTCAAATACGAGTTATTTCTACCTACATTTTAGCAATATTATGAAACTAATTTTGTAACATATAAGACTTATTCCATATTTCTTCATATCTTGGGAATGTATGTCTCAAATTTTAATGAGATTGGGCAAATAGTTCCCATAAAAACTTGAAAACAAAAAAAAATGTTAATACAATATGTTTGGAATGTAGGCAGATGGATTGGCGCGAAGCATATAATTTTTGATATTGTAAGGTAACTATAAGTTTAATTTATTCAAAATTTTGAATTTACATTCTAAAAAGATGTGAAATTCGGTATTAGTACCTATTACTGTTTTCCGATTAGTTAAAACATGCCATGGAACATACTATCCGCTTTAAATACAGATAGAGTGCATTACACCCGAAAAATAGAAACAACATTAAATAAATAGAATATTTTATTGTTTTTATTGTTAAATAATAACACAAGATTTAGTTTAAACAAAAATATTGCTATCGGATTTTATATCTTAAGTAAATTTATGTTCAAATAGCAGTTATTTCTACCTACATTTTATTCATTTTAGCAATATTATGAAACTAATTTTGTAATATATAAAACTTACTACATATTTCTACATATCTTGGGAATGTATGTCTCAAATTTTAATGAGATTGGGCAAATAGTTCCCATAAAAACTTGAAAACAAAAAAAATGTTAATACAATATGTTTGGAATGTAGGCAGATGGATTGGCGCGAAGCATATTATTTTTGATATTGTAAGGTAACTATAAGTTTAACACAAGATTTAGTTTAAACAAAAATATTGCTATCGGTTTTTATATCTTAAGTAAATTTATGTTCAAATACGAGTTATTTCTACCTACATTTTAGCAATATTATGAAACTAATTTTGTAACATATAAGACTTATTCCATATTTCTTCATATCTTGGGAATGTATGTCTCAAATTTTAATGAGATTGGGCAAATAGTTCCCATAAAAACTTGAAAACAAAAAAAAATGTTAATACAATATGTTTGGAATGTAGGCAGATGGATTGGCGCGAAGCATATAATTTTTGATATTGTAAGGTAACTATAAGTTTAATTTATTCAAAATTTTGAATTTACATTCTAAAAAGATGTGAAATTCGGTATTAGTACCTATTACTGTTTTCCGATTAGTTAAAACATGCCATGGAACATACTATCCGCTTTAAATACAGATAGAGTGCATTACACCCGAAAAATAGAAACAACATTAAATAAATAGAATATTTTATTGTTTTTATTGTTAAATAATAACACAAGATTTAGTTTAAACAAAAATATTGCTATCGGATTTTATATCTTAAGTAAATTTATGTTCAAATAGCAGTTATTTCTACCTACATTTTATTCATTTTAGCAATATTATGAAACTAATTTTGTAATATATAAAACTTACTACATATTTCTACATATCTTGGGAATGTATGTCTCAAATTTTAATGAGATTGGGCAAATAGTTCCCATAAAAACTTGAAAACAAAAAAAATGTTAATACAATATGTTTGGAATGTAGGCAGATGGATTGGCGCGAAGCATATTATTTTTGATATTGTAAGGTAACTATAAGTTTAACACAAGATTTAGTTTAAACAAAAATATTGCTATCGGTTTTTATATCTTAAGTAAATTTATGTTCAAATACGAGTTATTTCTACCTACATTTTAGCAATATTATGAAACTAATTTTGTAACATATAAGACTTATTCCATATTTCTTCATATCTTGGGAATGTATGTCTCAAATTTTAATGAGATTGGGCAAATAGTTCCCATAAAAACTTGAAAACAAAAAAAAATGTTAATACAATATGTTTGGAATGTAGGCAGATGGATTGGCGCGAAGCATATAATTTTTGATATTGTAAGGTAACTATAAGTTTAATTTATTCAAAATTTTGAATTTACATTCTAAAAAGATGTGAAATTCGGTATTAGTACCTATTACTGTTTTCCGATTAGTTAAAACATGCCATGGAACATACTATCCGCTTTAAATACAGATAGAGTGCATTACACCCGAAAAATAGAAACAACATTAAATAAATAGAATATTTTATTGTTTTTATTGTTAAATAATAACACAAGATTTAGTTTAAACAAAAATATTGCTATCGGATTTTATATCTTAAGTAAATTTATGTTCAAATAGCAGTTATTTCTACCTACATTTTATTCATTTTAGCAATATTATGAAACTAATTTTGTAATATATAAAACTTACTACATATTTCTACATATCTTGGGAATGTATGTCTCAAATTTTAATGAGATTGGGCAAATAGTTCCCATAAAAACTTGAAAACAAAAAAAATGTTAATACAATATGTTTGGAATGTAGGCAGATGGATTGGCGCGAAGCATATTATTTTTGATATTGTAAGGTAACTATAAGTTTAACACAAGATTTAGTTTAAACAAAAATATTGCTATCGGTTTTTATATCTTAAGTAAATTTATGTTCAAATACGAGTTATTTCTACCTACATTTTAGCAATATTATGAAACTAATTTTGTAACATATAAGACTTATTCCATATTTCTTCATATCTTGGGAATGTATGTCTCAAATTTTAATGAGATTGGGCAAATAGTTCCCATAAAAACTTGAAAACAAAAAAAAATGTTAATACAATATGTTTGGAATGTAGGCAGATGGATTGGCGCGAAGCATATAATTTTTGATATTGTAAGGTAACTATAAGTTTAATTTATTCAAAATTTTGAATTTACATTCTAAAAAGATGTGAAATTCGGTATTAGTACCTATTACTGTTTTCCGATTAGTTAAAACATGCCATGGAACATACTATCCGCTTTAAATACAGATAGAGTGCATTACACCCGAAAAATAGAAACAACATTAAATAAATAGAATATTTTATTATTTTTATTGTTAAATAATAACACAAGATTTAGTTTAAACAAAAATATTGCTATCGGTTTTTATATCTTAAGTAAATTTATGTTCAAATACGAGTTATTTCTACCTACATTTTATTCATTTTAGCAATATTATGAAACTAATTTTGTAATATATAAAACTTATTACATATTTCTACATATCTTGGGAATGTATGTCTCAAATTTTATTGAGATTGGGCAAATAGTTCCCATAAAAACTTGAAAGCAAAAAAAAAATGTTGATACAATATGTTTGGAATGTAGGCAGATGGATTGGCGCGAAGCATATTATTTTTGATATTGTAAGGTAACTATAAGTTTAACACAAGATTTAGTTTAAACAAAAATATTGCTATCGGTTTTTATATCTTAAGTAAATTTATGTTCAAATACGAGTTATTTCTACCTACATTTTATTCATTTTAGCAATATTATGAAACTAATTTTGTAATATATAAGACTTATTCCATATTTCTACATATCTTGGGAATGTATGTCTCAAATTTTTATGAGATTGGGCAAATAGTTCCCATAAAAATTTGAAAACAGAAAAAATGTTAATACAATATGTTTGGAATGTAGGCAGATGGATTGGCGCGAAGCATATTATTTTTGATATTGTAAGGTAACTATAAGTTTAATTTATTCAAAATTTTGAATTTACATTCTAAAAAGATGTGAAATTCGGTATTAGTACCTATTACTGTTTTCCGATTAGTTAAAACATGCCATGGAACATACTATCCGCTTTAAATACAGATAGAGTGCATTACACCCGAAAAATAGAAACAACATTAAATAAATAGAATATTTTATTGTTTTTATTGTTAAATAATAACACAAGATTTAGTTTAAACAAAAATATTGCTATCGGATTTTATATCTTAAGTAAATTTATGTTCAAATAGCAGTTATTTCTACCTACATTTTATTCATTTTAGCAATATTATGAAACTAATTTTGTAATATATAAAACTTACTACATATTTCTACATATCTTGGGAATGTATGTCTCAAATTTTAATGAGATTGGGCAAATAGTTCCCATAAAAACTTGAAAACAAAAAAAATGTTAATACAATATGTTTGGAATGTAGGCAGATGGATTGGCGCGAAGCATATTATTTTTGATATTGTAAGGTAACTATAAGTTTAACACAAGATTTAGTTTAAACAAAAATATTGCTATCGGTTTTTATATCTTAAGTAAATTTATGTTCAAATACGAGTTATTTCTACCTACATTTTAGCAATATTATGAAACTAATTTTGTAACATATAAGACTTATTCCATATTTCTTCATATCTTGGGAATGTATGTCTCAAATTTTAATGAGATTGGGCAAATAGTTCCCATAAAAACTTGAAAACAAAAAAAAATGTTAATACAATATGTTTGGAATGTAGGCAGATGGATTGGCGCGAAGCATATAATTTTTGATATTGTAAGGTAACTATAAGTTTAATTTATTCAAAATTTTGAATTTACATTCTAAAAAGATGTGAAATTCGGTATTAGTACCTATTACTGTTTTCCGATTAGTTAAAACATGCCATGGAACATACTATCCGCTTTAAATACAGATAGAGTGCATTACACCCGAAAAATAGAAACAACATTAAATAAATAGAATATTTTATTATTTTTATTGTTAAATAATAACACAAGATTTAGTTTAAACAAAAATATTGCTATCGGTTTTTATATCTTAAGTAAATTTATGTTCAAATACGAGTTATTTCTACCTACATTTTATTCATTTTAGCAATATTATGAAACTAATTTTGTAATATATAAAACTTATTACATATTTCTACATATCTTGGGAATGTATGTCTCAAATTTTATTGAGATTGGGCAAATAGTTCCCATAAAAACTTGAAAGCAAAAAAAAAATGTTGATACAATATGTTTGGAATGTAGGCAGATGGATTGGCGCGAAGCATATTATTTTTGATATTGTAAGGTAACTATAAGTTTAACACAAGATTTAGTTTAAACAAAAATATTGCTATCGGTTTTTATATCTTAAGTAAATTTATGTTCAAATACGAGTTATTTCTACCTACATTTTATTCATTTTAGCAATATTATGAAACTAATTTTGTGACATACAAGACTTATTCCATATTTCTACATATCTTGGGAATGTATGTCTCAAATTTTAATGAGATTGGGCAAATAGTTCCCATAAAAACTTGAAAACAAAAAAAATGTTAATACAATATGTTTGGAATGTAGGCAGATGGATTGGCGCGAAGCATATAATTTTTGATATTGTAAGGTAACTATAAGTTTAATTTATTCAAAATTTTGAATTTACATTCTAAAAAGATGTGAAATTCGGTATTAGTACCTATTACTGTTTTCCGATTAGTTAAAACATGCCATGGAACATACTATCCGCTTTAAATACAGGTAGAGTGCATTATACCCGAAAAATAGAAACAACATTAAATAAATAGAATATTTTATTATTTTTATTGTTAAATAATAACACAAGATTTAGTTTAAACAAAAATATTGCTATCGGTTTTTATATCTTAAGTAAATTTATGTTCAAATACGAGTTATTTCTACCTACATTTTATTCATTTTAGCAATATTATGAAACTAATTTTGTAATATATAAAACTTACTACATATTTCTACATATCTTGGGAATGTATGTCTCAAATTTTAATGAGATTGGGCAAATAGTTCCCATAAAAACTTGAAAACAAAAAAAATGTTAATACAATATGTTTGGAATGTAGGCAGATGGATTGGCGCGAAGCATATTATTTTTGATATTGTAAGGTAACTATAAGTTTAATTTATTCAAAATTTTGAATTTACATTCTAAAAAGATGTGAAATTCGGTATTAGTACCTATTACTGTTTTCCGATTAGTTAAAACATGCCATGGAACATACTATCCGCTTTAAATACAGATAGAGTGCATTACACCCGAAAAATAGAAACAACATTAAATAAATAGAATATTTTATTATTTTTATTGTTAAATAATAACACAAGATTTAGTTTAAACAAAAATATTGCTATCGGTTTTTATATCTTAAGTAAATTTATGTTCAAATACGAGTTATTTCTACCTACATTTTATTCATTTTAGCAATATTATGAAACTAATTTTGTAATATATAAAACTTATTACATATTTCTACATATCTTGGGAATGTATGTCTCAAATTTTACTGAGATTGGGCAAATAGTTCCCATAAAAACTTGAAAACAGAAAAAATGTTAATACAATATGTTTGGAATGTAGGCAGATGGATTGGCGCGAAGCATATTATTTTCGATATTGTAAGGTAACTATAAGTTTAATTTATTCAAAATTTTGAATTTACATTCTAAAAAGATGTGAAGTTCGGTATTAGTACCTATTATTGTTTTCCGATTAATTAAAACATGCCATGGAACATACTATCCGCTTTAAATACAGGTAGAGTGCATTATACTCGAAAAATAGAAACAACATTAAATAAATAGAATATTTTATTATTTTAATTGTTAAATAATAACACAAGATTTAGTTTAAACAAAAATATTGCTATCGGTTTTTATATCTTAAGTAAATTTATGTTCAAATAGCAGTTATTTCTACCTACATTTTATTCATTTTAGCAATATTATGAAACTAATTTTGTAATATATAAAACTTACTACATATTTCTACATATCTTGGGAATGTATGTCTCAAATTTTAATGAGATTGGGCAAATAGTTCCCATAAAAACTTGAAAACAAAAAAAATGTTAAAACAATATGTTTGGAATGTAGGCAGATGGATTGGCGCGAAGCATATTATTTTTGATATTGTAAGGTAACTATAAGTTTAATTTATTCAAAATTTTGAATTTACATTCTAAAAAGATGTGAAATTCGGTATTAGTACCTATTACTGTTTTCCGATTAGTTAAAACATGCCATGGAACATACTATCCGCTTTAAATACAGATAGAGTGCATTACACCCGAAAAATAGAAACAACATTAAATAAATAGAATATTTTATTATTTTTATTGTTAAATAATAACACAAGATTTAGTTTAAACAAAAATATTGCTATCGGTTTTTATAACTTAAGTAAATTTATGTTCAAATACGAGTTATTTCTACCTACATTTTATTCATTTTAGCAATATTATGAAACTAATTTTGTAATATATAAGACTTATTCCATATTTCTACATATCTTGGGAATGTATGTCTCAAATTTTTTGAGATTGGGCAAATAGTTCCCATAAAAACTTGAAAACAGAAAAAATGTTAATACAATATGTTTGGAATGTAGGCAGATGGATTGGCGCGAAGCATATTATTTTTGATATTGTAAGGTAACTATAAGTTTAATTTATTCAAAATTTTGAATTTACATTCTAAAAAGATGTGAAGTTCGGTATTAGTACCTATTATTGTTTTCCGATTAATTAAAACATGCCATGGAACATACTATCCGCTTTAAATACAGGTAGAGTGCATTATACCCGAAAAATAGAAACAACATTAAATAAATAGAATATTTTATTATTTTAATTGTTAAATAATAACACAAGATTTAGTTTAAACAAAAATATTGCTATCGGTTTTTATATCTTAAGTAAATTTATGTTCAAATAGCAGTTATTTCTACCTACATTTTATTCATTTTAGCAATATTATGAAACTAATTTTGTAATATATAAAACTTACTACATATTTCTACATATCTTGGGAATGTATGTCTCAAATTTTAATGAGATTGGGCAAATAGTTCCCATAAAAACTTGAAAACAAAAAAAAATGTTAATACAATATGTTTGGAATGTAGGCAGATGGATTGGCGCGAAGCATATTATTTTTGATATTGTAAGGTAACTATAAGTTTAACACAAGATTTAGTTTAAACAAAAATATTGCTATCGGTTTTTATATCTTAAGTAAATTTATGTTCAAATACGAGTTATTTCTACCTACATTTTAGCAATATTATGAAACTAATTTTGTAACATATAAGACTTATTCCATATTTCTTCATATCTTGGGAATGTATGTCTCAAATTTTAATGAGATTGGGCAAATAGTTCCCATAAAAACTTGAAAACAAAAAAAAATGTTAATACAATATGTTTGGAATGTAGGCAGATGGATTGGCGCGAAGCATATAATTTTTGATATTGTAAGGTAACTATAAGTTTAATTTATTCAAAATTTTGAATTTACATTCTAAAAAGATGTGAAATTCGGTATTAGTACCTATTACTGTTTTCCGATTAGTTAAAACATGCCATGGAACATACTATCCGCTTTAAATACAGATAGAGTGCATTACACCCGAAAATAGAAACAACATTAAATAAATAGAATATTTTATTATTTTTATTGTTAAATAATAACACAAGATTTAGTTTATACAAAAATATTGCTATCGGTTTTTATATCTTAAGTAAATTTATGTTCAAATACGAGTTATTTCTACCTACATTTTATTCATTTTAGCAATATTATGAAACTAATTTTGTAATATATAAAACTTATTACATATTTCTACATATCTTGGGAATGTATGTCTCAAATTTTATTGAGATTGGGCAAATAGTTCCCATAAAAACTTGAAAGCAAAAAAAAAATGTTAATACAATATGTTTGGAATGTAGGCAGATGGATTGGCGCGAAGCATATTATTTTTGATATTGTAAGGTAACTATAAGTTTAACACAAGATTTAGTTTAAACAAAAATATTGCTATCGGTTTTTATATCTTAAGTAAATTTATGTTCAAATACGAGTTATTTCTACCTACATTTTATTCATTTTAGCAATATTATGAAACTAATTTTGTAACATACAAGACTTATTCCATATTTCTACATATCTTGGGAATGTATGTCTCAAATTTTAATGAGATTGGGCAAATAGTTCCCATAAAAACTTGAAAACAAAAAAAAATGTTAATACAATATGTTTGGAATGTAGGCAGATGGATTGGCGCGAAGCATATAATTTTTGATATTGTAAGGTAACTATAAGTTTAATTTATTCAAAATTTTGAATTTACATTCTAAAAAGATGTGAAATTCGGTATTAGTACCTATTACTGTTTTCCGATTAGTTAAAACATGCCATGGAACATACTATCCGCTTTAAATACAGATAGAGTGCATTACACCCGAAAAATAGAAACAACATTAAATAAATAGAATATTTTATTATTTTTATTGTTAAATAATAACACAAGATTTAGTTTAAACAAAAATATTGCTATCGGTTTTTATATCTTAAGTAAATTTATGTTCAAATACGAGTTATTTCTACCTACATTTTATTCATTTTAGCAATATTATGAAACTAATTTTGTAATATATAAAACTTATTACATATTTCTACATATCTTGGGAATGTATGTCTCAAATTTTAATGAGATTGGGCAAATAGTTCCCATAAAAACTTGAAAACAAAAAAAATGTTAATACAATATGTTTGGAATGTAGGCAGATGAATTGGCGCGAAGCATATTATTTTTGATATTGTAAGGTAACTATAAGTTTAATTTATTCAAAATTTTGAATTTACATTCTAAAAAGATGTGAAATTCGGTATTAGTACCTATTATTGTTATTCGATTAGTTAAAACATGCCATGGAACATACTATCCGCTTTAAATACAGTTGTATTACCCAACCTGCAAATGTTGACTAATAATACTCGCTCATAAAACATTTAACTGAATAATATTTAAATGTTATTCATTTTAATATTATTATCATTTACGATACATAATATTCATAAACACGTATACATATAATTATTACTCGCACAAAAGATGTTTGATTGAATATCTATACCTATACGCACCAAACAGCTGCTACCTGTCGCAATATCGTACCATCCCTACTTTCGCAAGTTAGACTCGCCTGGGTGAATTTTGGCTTGTGCGCCGGTTTTTTCTCTGAATGCATGGACTCTACCTATTATTGTTATTCGATTAGTTAAAACATGCCATGGAACATTCTATCCGCTTTTATACCCGAAAAATAGAAACAACATTAAATAAATAGAATATTTTATTTTTATTGTTAATTAATAATACACGATTTAGTTTAAACAAAAATATTGCTAACGGTTATTATACCTTAAAAAAAAAAAAAAATGGCGGAAATTTTAGACGTTTCAAATATTATGAGCTAGGGACGTGAAACTTGGAATGCACGTGGCTTGTACCTCATAAAAATTGCCAAATGGTACGATTTTAAATTTTAACCCTCTCAGAAAAATTCAAAGTGGCGGAAAGTTTAAGCTCATTAAAAATGGTAAGCAAAAAAACGTTAAATTTGGCATGCACGGAGCTTGTACTTTACAACCCCCGAAAAAATTGCCAAATGTCAGGATTTTAAATTTTAAACCCCTCAAAAAAAATCAAAATTGCGAAAATATTTCACATTACTTTAACACCCTCAAAACATTTCAAAATGCTGGAACTGAAATATACAATTTTATTTTATTTTTGCATATAAAACAATTTTAAAACCATACGGGGAGCCCCAAACGAGCGTAAGCGAGTATTATATTTATATAACGATTTGTTTTCAAGCAACATTATTTATGGTTTAAATAGCGCAGAAATATACTCTACTCTATTTGTATAATTATTGTTTGCATTATTTAAAACAATATGTTTTGACATTAATTATTTACACATTTGCTAATTTATTTAAACAGATGTTTCATTTAATATAAGATGGTTATTATTATAAACAATTTGTGCGTCTTTCTCTTGCAAAAGCAAACCAAATAATTATTTATCAATAAAATGAAACTCTGAAATTTGGAGAGAATTACGCCATACATATATGCAACGTGCAACACATAGTAAGAAATACCAACATTGAAAACTTGAAATAAATTGCGGGGACTTTTTATGTACAGCGCCACACGGTGGTAAGAACATTATACTATTTTCACACATTTCGGACTCAAACCTTTTACAGTTTACACAATTTGATCTCGTAAACATTGATTGTGGGGACCGTACCCACAATTTTATTTTTTAAATAAAAGTTGTAAATATGACTTTTTTGATCTACCAATTTAAATATGGTTGGAACATCATGCTCCGATTGTCTCCACAGAGAATGGATGGCGTACGACGAAGATATTTACAAAAAACAAAAAAAAGGGGGACGCAGTTTTAGTCCCCACTTTCATACACACGTCCCCATTTGTATATGTTAGGATAAAGTAATATCCCCTCAAGTATATAATTGCGAACACACACACACACACACACGCACGCACGCACGCACACACACACACAGACACACACACACACACAGACACAGACACAGACAGACACAGACAGACACAGACAGACACAGACAGACACAGACAGACACACACACACACACACACACACACACACACACACACACACACACACGGACATCATCGTAAAAATGTTATAATCGGATTCTATGGCCCTTAAAACGTGCTTATTCACTAAAATCTGGATATGCGATTTTTAGCATGAATACAATACCTCTCTTAGCGAGAGGTAAAAATTATAAAGAAATTAAATATCATATATTAGCCAGCTATGCTATAACTCTGGAAACAGCAGCTATATTAAGAAAATTCTGATTGAAAGGTGTCAGTGTCAAGTGCAGTTGACAGTATGTATGTGTTATTTTACTGGAAATATAGGATCTTTTGCTAAAAACTTTCTGTATGGAATTTGTATAAAATACATACAACTGTCTTAATGTACAAGAAATATAATCTTTTGCAAGGAAGTTTCTGTATGACATTTATACAAAATACATAGAACTGACGGAAGGTAATGTGGTGGCTACATCAGATTATTTTCTAGTGTATGTCATTATTTTACATTTATCTATATTGAAAGATAATTTGTTTGTCTTTGACCAAGTTAATAACTTATTTATCTCATCTGAAGTTCTACACAGTCATTAATTGTATAAATTGCCTTAAACAAATTGATATCATCAGCATATTTGAGGAATGAACAAATTTAGTAATATTATTAATGAAAAATAGAAACAACGAAGGGCTTAAATTAGAGGGGTTATTATATACAGGGTGTTCATTTTAAATAAATAATATTAAATATGTCTTGTCCATATAACTAATGTAAAACAAGCAAATGTGTACCAGTGTTGTAGTTCTGTTTAGTAACGTTTTCTTATTTGAAAATCCCAATATTTATATGATATCGCTAAAATAAATCAAGTCCAATTTCATACCTATTGCTACATTGTACATATGCTCCGCAAAACATGCATTTAAAATAAGTAATATGCTAAGGACCATAAAGAAAATAAGCATATCAAAAATAAAGTGATAAAACCAATACAATAATCGTGGTACTCCATACATAATTTGCAAATTTTTAATTCCCCCTACTCTTTCTTGATTATAAAAAACCACAAAAAGTCCCAAGAGAATTGCAATAGCTGTAATAAACAAAAATAAAAAAGATTATTAAATTATCTACAGATTTCCATTAATACTTTTTTTTATATATTTTATGGATAAATTTATAAATTTATCTATAATTTAAATAGCAGAGCCTACGCTTTAAACAAACAAAACGCAGTTATTCAAATGTATGTAACTGACAGATAAACAGAGGATATAATTTGAAAAATACAGAGGTGCACTTTTTTGTTCTAGGATAACGGGTAGGGGGGAGGTACATGTACATTGAAACTTACATATTTTTTATTAAAATACATTAAAAATGTTTAAATTCGATGCAACAGCACATTTGCAGAACGAGATTATGTTACAATTTCGTCAAGAATTAGACGGCCATGGAATGGATATTAAACACAATAGGTACGTTCTATCGGTGTCAGAAATATTCCTACTAGAATAAGAATATCTTAAAGCAATAGAAACGCTCAGTAGCAAATAACTGTCAAGTAAAAAATAAATACAATAGAACAGTGGCAGTGGTTATGTGTTATTGTTAGTTAACAACTAAAGATAACTTGATATATTTATTTTGGATCTTCAAAATGTTGTTATGCAAATATTACAGAGATTATAATTATATAAAAATATATTAAATAATAAAAATGTAAAGTAGGAATTTTTGTTGAGCATAGTCTAATCTGAACATTCACAAATGTAACAGAAAGGTACGCGCGGCTAGTAAAATATTGAATTTAGCTCCATTCTATATATCTTCCTACCAGCGCATCCAGCTCTGAAGTTAGATTGATTCGTAGGAATATTCAGATTTTTTCGACGCAGAAGAACGATCATTGAGATTCTACTAGAAGTAGGAAGATTTCTGACACCGATAGAACGTAACTAATATCAATGTGATATTCTAATAACTATTTACACTATAGTTTATAACGTTTAAACTATACCTTGTTATATTTAAGTCATTCGTATTGTAGAGAATAGGGCATAGTTTTGAACTCTCTGATTGGCTGAAATTGGAGACAAGAGACAAATTTACCCAATGTAATTTCGGCTACTTAAAACTGGCGCTGATGTCAGCGCCATTTGCTGAATAGCTTAAATAAAACTGAATTTTTAGTTTATGAACTATAATTCATGACTGCAGTAAAATTTTATTAAACTGTCACATTTATGTTTTATATTCATGGCCGTATGATTTTTGACGAAATTGTATCAGTATTTTTGAAATATCTCATGCCGCCGATATGTTTTTACAACGAATTTAAACATTTTTAGTGTAAAATTTAATTTTAAACAGCTCTTTATTTTTGTAGAAGCGCCAATTTCCACATCCTGAATATTTTTTTATTGTGCACCCCCGGGAAAAATCAAAACTCGACGCTCCTGGTCGCGACAAAGGCAAAAAACTTAAAACTATGAATTAATAATTAAAAAGATATTTTATAATTCTTATTTCAGGTACACATTAATAATAAATAATATAGAGAGAAGTAAAAGTAACTGCAAAATTTGAATTTAGAGCTGCATTTTTCAAATTTAAAACTGCAGAAACATGCCAGAGCTACACCAAATTATATCCCCTGCATATAAATGCCACTATCAAAGAAAATCATTTCAAAATAATATTCGTAACGTTTTAAAAAGAAGAAATAAATAGAACAATAGAAAAGAAATTCAATATTTTTTGAAATGCCCCATAGATTGCCATAAGGAAAATAAGAAAATATTTTGTGTGTTAACCAATATAAATATTTGATTCACTAGCGAAGCAAAATATTTATTTATTTCTTTGAAACTAAAATAATAACTTACAGATTTGAAGACACATATTGTTATCATAACCGTCAACTTTGTTCCTATCTTCGAATTCATAAGGATGGTTTGTTACAGAAATCGAATATTTGCTATTATCCATAGTTTTCTTTAAAATCGCATTTGTGACCAAATTAATGTGATATTGGTGGGCTTTCTTCAGTACTACCCTCATACAACATTGTTACCGTTTTTCCATTTGATAAAGTTGCTCCCACTACTATATCGCGTATATTATACACATACTTCGTCCTAAGTTGTAGTATTTCTTAAATAAATAAAATTATTATTCTACCCTAAGATGAACATAGAATATACATATGTGCAGTAAGTGTACAGTTTAAAGATATCAGATAAAGGTCTTCTTTCTCATTTGCAATGACAAGAAGCGCGTGTTTATCTTTCAAAAAATTATATTGTTTCCACTAAGTTAGGACATTACATTTTAAACCGATGCTCGTTGTGGACAATACTTTTGCTGTATCGTATGTTTACTTATTAATTCGTATATACTACCTTGATTCATAGCCGTTCGTATAATGTTAGTATCAGCTATAATATCCCGAGGACATTGATAATTACGAAATAATTTTATGCCAGTTACCGAAAGCGTGTTGCTTGGTAACCGCCCGACGCCGAAGGCGGAGGGGTGTTACCTAAAAGTAACGTGCTTGAGGAAGTTATGATAAAAAGTATTTATCAATGATCGAGGGGTATTCGGTGAGAATTTTTTTTTGCAATTTAAATTAAATTTACGAAGAATTTGTATTTAGCAAAATTTTATAATTATAATATCACCCAATAGATGTCAGTAGTAGCTATGAATATATTCAGCGTCAAGTGTGTAACATTAATAAGATGACATTGACACGAGAAGAAAAGACACGTCCAGTTTTATTATACAAACGTTTAATAGTAATAATTTAATTAATTGAATCGTTATTTTCACTGCCATACCGTGAAAACGACATTTTCAAATTAAAAAAATTAATCTTTAATTATCTGTCAAAAAGTGTTTGTTACTTAGCAACTTAGTGACATAAGTGATAATTGTCTTAAGGCTTGTGTCCACGATGCTAGAAATTGTTCCGAGTTCTCGATCACATTTTTTGATCATAAATATTGAACTTGTATGAATATGGATGTCAGGTTAGTCGAATTTATGAAGTTAGTTTCAGCCATTTCTACCAAAACTAAAAATTAATAAAAATTATCCCGGTAGTAAGTATATTAAATTTTTACAACAAATATATTAATTTATTTATAAGTAATTACTTATAATCAATATCAAAAATGAGTAGAAGTATGTAATATTTTATAACCCTATCATTTTCAAGCTTATCAAACATCAAACGTCAAGATTTTAAATTGGTAACAGTTAAATGAAATTAGCAACTTGTATGAAAAAATGGGACAGAACGCATTTTTCTATTCTATACTCTATCCGTTTTAACTATAGACTAGATGGCGTTTCGAGCGCGGCCGTTTTTACATGTATTAAATTAAAAATTCAAATTTTGGCGCCATTCCTGTATTTAAAAAAATTCTTTATAATTGACATTTTTTCAGTAATTTTGTCTTGTACGTACATATCTATCTATTTTTATCCATAATATTAACGAAGAGAACAATAACAAAACTAACGAACTACTAACTAAAACTAAGAAAACGCGCACAAAGAAAACTATGTAATATGTAATATAACGCCATAACACTATGAAAATTAACAAACAGAACTGAACAGAAATTAATAATATGTAATAAATCGTGTACTATTGACTTTGTTGACTTTTATTTATTTTATGTCACACGTAAAAATAATTGAGACAGTTGTCAAACAAATTTAAATTTTGCGTCAATTATTTTGCTGTGTAAATTCGGTTCACGTTTGATTCAATCAGAGAGCTAGAATCTTAGGCCCTATCTCACCCAACGCTCTATAGTTAAAACGGATAGACTATAGTTTTTTATTCGATTTTTGAATGTTTGCATCCGAGTTGGTATACTATTATTCACGAAAAATGACTATTCAAGGTCATTTGTTCGAAGAAAGAATACACATTGCTTTACAGCAGTAGCTTAGCAACATTTTGTAATAGAAAGAGAAAGGTTATTTGACCTCTGTCTATTTAATTTATGGGGGTGTGACAGATATACGTAAATAGTGGCATTACTTTCTAACACACTATAAATAATAATGACGTATGTCGTAGAATTACAGATACCTAATTATCTACTACACTACCCTCTGTGCTAATATTTACCCAGTGGCGTTGACGTTCAAATCAAATTATTATACCTTGGTTTATAGTTAAATCTATATTATTGAATTTTGCAAAACATAAGTGAAGAACATAAATCTTTCAGAAAGGCATTATTTAGAAAGAAACATAATTTTCAAATAAATTACTCTTATTTTTTCAGTTAAAATATGTCCATAAATATTTCATGTTGCACGCAAATGCATACGAAATGCAATGAAGTTATCTACAAGTAATATTATATCATACGGCTCACAAATGACCTTGAATAGTCATCTTTCGTGAATAAAAGTTTAGTGTCCACGATCCAAGTTATCGAATTCGTACTATACTCGAGAACTCGGATCGATTTCTAGGATCGTGGACACAGGCCTTTAGGATAATTATCAGTGTAAGTTTGTTTTGATTTGTTACTTTCGCACACGTGATCAGAAATACAAAGGTTCAACTGGATAATTATTTAGCCAAAAAAAATTCTGTCTAATTTACTTACTTCCAATGTTTGATTTGTTGCCCCAGTTAGTTGTTATTGGAGTTCTTTTTTTTCTGTCTAATTTACTTACTTCCAATTTTTTATTTGTTGCCCCAGTTAGTTGTTATTGGAGTTCTTTTTTTTGCGAAAAATCGTCATATCTCCCTTATTTTAAAGGCTATTGAATTTTTCACCTCCCGCTACCCGTGGTAAGGGAGGTATAAGGATCGTTCTAAAAATCGCATATCGAGATTTTGGTAAATGAGCACGTATTAAGGTCCCTAGATTCCAATTTTAACATTTTCACGATGCTGTCTGTGTGTATGTGTGTGTGGACCCTCCACTCTAACTCAAATACTATCATTCAGAAAATTTTGAAACCTTGTATTTCGAACTTTTTCTGTAATGGAAAGAGCCGATTTGATTTTAATGTAAATCGGATAACCGGAAATGGTACTTTACTAGAAGCTCAAAATAGTTTTTCTTCGAAAAATACCTTTAAATGTTATTTTTTCGAGATTAATGTTATTATAAAAATTAAAGATTATTAAATTTTCTGCAGATTTGCATAAAATACTTTATCTATATATTTTATGGATAAATTTATAAAATTATCTATAATTTAAATCCCAGAGCCTATGCTTTAAACAGACAAAACGCAGTTATTCAAATGTATGTAACTGACAGATAAATGTCACTATCAAAAAAAGTAAATAGAACAATAGAAAAGGAATTCAATACAGTTTCCAGCATAAGTAAATATGTAGATATGTATTTAGATTAATTAAAATTAACTATTCACAAAAATGTTTAAGCTAATCCTCATTTTTGGATTAGTGAATTCTATTCTATCCCGTATTTAAAATTTAATCTTCATTTTATTATAGCTCCGGTGGCTGAATGGTAAGAGCAACGCCTAATGTCATGAGGGCCTTCGTGGCTCCGAGTTCGAATCCCACTAAGGAATGGATGTGTGTGAATGTGAACCCACTCTGTAATTGGGATTTAATCCTGTTGAGGGCTTTTAAAAAAGGTAGTTACTAGGGCTGTGCGATCTTAGAAACTTGAAATCGATTTTCGATCTTTTGCTAAAATCGATTTATCGCGATTGATCGATCAATAGCAAAAAATCGATATTTTTGCCATTTAAAATTGGAAATATTTGGCGTCGGTCGGGATCGAACCCGGTTCCCCAGATTCGCGACCTGACACTCAGGCACGATTTTTATTGATATGAAATTTCTACTACGCATACGCACATCAAATTATAAAAAAATACACCTAACGCGCATAAAACGCCAAATGCTGGTGAAATCAGGAGAATTTTTTCATCTATCTTGGAATAAATATTCAAGAAAAAGGTTTTTCATAATCTAGAAGATCGACATCATTTAGAAAGATCGATTTTCCGAAATTCAGATAATTGTTTTTAATTGATCGATCTTTTAGGAAAAAAATCGATTTTTCAATTCATTAATCTATTTTTGAAAAATCGATATTTCAATTAATCGATCTTTCCGATAAATCGATTTTTTCGATTGATCGATCTTTCCAAAATAAAAGATCAATCCGACTTTTGCAAATAAAGATCGTTCAAGATCGATCAATCGATCTTTTTCGCAATCCTAGTAGTTACTTGGTTTAGATTAGACTATAATATAAGAAATAAACTGCCAGGTAATGGCGGGAGGTATTGTGTTGGCCACACCAGATTTTTTCTTTCCAAATTTCGTTTAGACCCTATTAAACATCAAAACAAGATTTTTTGATAACCACTCTATCGATATTCAAAAGTAAAATATTTATAAAAACCTTTAACAATCTACTACAACATTTATCCTAAACATTGTTTTCAATGTATACAAAAAAAGACTTTATGCAAATTTCAATAGCCCTTAAAATAAGGGACATATTACGATTTTTTTGAACAACAAAAGAAATAACTACAAACCAAGGCACCAAATCAAAAATTTGAACTTAAAAAAGTTGTTTGTTTTAATGAGTTCTAACTACCATTTTCGGGCGTGATGACTTAGTATTAACATCCTTTATAATAGGGAATAAAAAATAGTATCTTATGTAAAAGCTAAGTACACGACACTACTGAATTTGACAAAATGGGTGGAGCTTAAATTTTAATGTATGCAATTCGAAGATGACCTTGATCGGACATCTTTAAAAAAATACTATAGGTTGTTTTTAAATGAAAATATAAATATTTGGCATAAGTGTAAAGCTAATTTAAAATACTGTGAAAATATACAAATTTATATACCATTCCATTTAAAAAATCAACTCTTCTGGGGAAATCGGAAGTAATTTTTTTTGTAATTTAAACCATAGGTCTAATATTAGTAATAAAGAAAAAAGCTATTTGTCACTATTTATTTTTAATCACCTGTATATATATTTTTGACAATTTTTCAGTTAATTTTGTTTAACAACGCTTTAAGGTTTTTTTTTATCAAAACAGATGCGAAGCTGTCCATAAAGTAAAATAATAAATTACCTTTAATAGCGTCGTTGGTTTCTTTACATTTTGGAGCAACTTCCTTATAATATTTAGTGAACTTCGCATCTCCTGAAGAAAGGACTGCCGTATGCCCTTCGAAAATATCAAAATTTAAAGAAATATATTCAATGTCAGGATCACTTTTTTGTATAAATAAGGGCACTATGTAGAAAATGCATGCGAAGATAACCTATTAATTTTGAAAACAGAATTACACAAAATTCTGAAATAGGAATACAAGAACATTTACAACTTTATTCAAAACCGTTCAAATATATTGCTAGTGAATACCCTGTAGTTTACTTTACTTAAATTTTAGGAATCGGTGGAGAAATCGGCCATGACAGTACAGAAAGTATTGAAAAACTATGACATTAGCATAAATTAGCGTAAGTACAAACAGCAATTTAAATTTTCGGGGGTCATGGGCATCCCCACGTTGTGGTTCTAGATCTAGAGAATAGTGGTATTTTGAGGTAAACTATATTTTATAATTTTTGAAAGGTAACATGTCATTTTACATCCGGTATGTTGAGTTTAGTGGTATAGTACGCTTAAATTGTACTAGAGATATTTTGAGTTTACTATAGTGTACTTATTTTACAGTTTTTTAACTTACTGAAAGTAGGAAATCCAAATATTTTCTTCGATGATATAAATATCTTTTTAAACTCAGGGCAATAAAATAATTTAATATGATCAACGGTCCCCCAACGTATTTATCTGTAATAAATTCAACTTTAGAAAATCATAATTAATAATGATTTGAATAACTAACTTCGTGTCATATAAATGTCTTTTATCAATTCGTCCACCGATGGACCTGATTTTTTGTCTTCTAATTGACCAACTTTTAAAAATACGTCATCAATACTAGTAATATTGACTCCAAAACTAATAATATGTAAGGCTTTCTTTTTTCTTTCAATATCCAGAATCAATCTCGTTAACAGACTCGTATCAGTAGTGGGTATATTATATTTAACGTAAGTTCCCGTTGCATTGGTAAGACTGGATCCAGGAACATTTTTTTGCAGGGCATTTGTGATAGCAGACGTATTTGCGTTTGAAGCAGTTAGAGCGGTAAACACATAGCCAGTTCCTAAAATTATTTAAAAGATCATTTATTTTTATCTTAGGTTTATAAAAATGTACCATCAAGGGAATGTAGCAACGTTTAACTTTTTTTAAAGTAAATTAAAATTGTAGTATTTGTCCGTTGGGAATTTTGAATATTATAATATATAAAATGTGAATATACCAAACAGCTTAATTACGTGGCTATAAGCGGTGTGCAAAAAGTAGTCAGCGCCGACAGCGGACAAAAGTTACAAAATGGTTACTCATTGAAACATAGCAAGGTTATGTTTTATGTCAGAATAATTTTGCAATTTTTATTTTATAAAATATTTGCAATATTGAAGTATCAAATTTTATAAATTTCCTAGATTATATGAGGAACAGATGTTTTAGAAAATAACTTTTTCTTCTACTAACGTGAAGAATTCTTTTAGGTATACATATTTTCTCATTGTAGAAGATGCTTATCGTATGAATAAAAGTCCAACAATAGTCGTCTGATTTCAATAATGAATTATATAAAAATGTGTTTCTTAAGTTAATATTTGAACAAAATATAATAGAAAAAGCAGAAAATTGTCATAAAATTGTATAATACTTGCAGTTGTATGAAATAGAAGTCTATTTTTGACATAATTCGTCTATTTATTATAGATTTTATACATGTAATGTTAATGTTAAAGGTAGAATTTCACATTGTTCGTATTTTTTGTGTATTTTCTTTTCCGAGCTTGTGCAACTGATTCCACATAGAGCCTGGTATATTTTCAATGAAAAATATTCTTCATTTATTGCGAATATAAAAGAAAGATGCTAACATCATACACTGATAACGTGATATGTAGAAATATTCTTCTTTCCAATCATTCAAGTTTTCCAACTTTTTAATCTCAATTTCCATATATTGTGCATCTTGTAACATTCAACTAATATTATAAATTATAATATAAATTTAAATATGATAAAATGGTTTACAGAAATCACACATATTATGAGAAAAATTATATTTTCTGTCACAGTACCTTCGCTAATATTTTGACTTTTTTGATTGTCACATCACATATACAGCATTTTAAATATTTTCTTTATTCATTTCAATATACTATGATGCATAATATTCATGCACAATAGCAACAAATAAAAATAAAATTGTAAATTGTATCACTCTCTCGAAATGTCAAAATTGATTCGGTAACCAAAAATGTCAATGTAGCCGTTAGAGGCGCTGACGCTCAAAATGTGCACATCGCCTATAGATATGGCTTCAATTGGAATATTTACCGAATTTTTTCTTTAAATACATAGGAGTTCCATAACACACAATACGCCCAGAGTGCATGATGGCAATTCTATCTCCGAGTACCTCGGCTTCATCCATGAAATGGGTTGTTATTAAAATAGTTGCCTTGCCTCGCAAATTCTGTAACATATGGCAAGTTAAATAGAGAAGTAGTAGATTGAAAAATGGAAGTAATATTTAGGAAATGTCTTTTTTTATTATATGTCGACGAAAGTCTATGGACAGAATAATTATCAATGGTACAAGAAATAGCCAAGCGAGGGCTGGTAATTAAGCCTGAGACTCGACAAAGATATTTAAACGATGCCAAAGTGTTTACATGTTCAAGGTCATCATTTTGGACAAATTTTATAAAATGGTACGCAATTTATCAGGTTTTTAATATAAACGTTTAAAATATATGAATATTTTATTGTTAAAACTAGAAATTCTGGTAAGAAAACATTCAAATGCAAAATCTCTAATACGAAATAATTAAACAATTTCCTTATATGAACTTGTCCACTTATTTTTATAAATAGTACAAATTAAAAAAAAAATCTGATGTGGCCAGCACATTACCTTCCGTCATGTAGGGTAAAGGCGGGTAAGAGTACGCACATTTTCTTTTTTGGCCAGTAAAAAATTTATTTTGAAAAAAATACCTATCATTTATGAAAATATATATTGTTTGAACATTCAGCAACAAAATTAAAATTATCCTAAGTGGATTCATTTATTCATATTTTTAATATTAATGAAAATATACAAAATGGGAAATGCGGACTCTTAGACGTACATGAATCTAAGAGTACGCAACTATTAAGACAAATAGTACGCATATTATTCTGGTACACATTTGTCGCATTTAAATATTTTTTGGCCAGAATATGTGGAGCAAATTTCATGCCACCAAAGTTTGCATAATTTGCACTGTATCCAGTCCATTTCTGGGGGATCCTTGTACTTTTCTCCACATCCTGGGCATTAAAAATCTTTCCTGTTTCCATCGCATTGTTTCTTAGTGTCACAGTCTATTTTTAAATTTTTCCTAACAGTTTTTAATTTAATACTGTCTATTGTTTCTTGTAATTTCAATTCGTAGGGGGATTAATTTAAAATTTCTGAACATTTTCCTTTTTCTTTTGATTTCCGGTGAAAATTTTAGAATTGGTAAAAATTTTGCCGGTGAAGTTGTAGTTATAGTATCTAAAACAAATATTTTAGTTATATAATAATTATATTATTATATTTACTATTACCACTATCGTTATTTGTTTTTGATGTACTCGGCTTATTTATGTCATCAGCTGTGGCAATAACTTTGAATCTCTCTCCTAAAATAACAGATTAATTAAAAATGGTTTATATTCAGAATTATTTAATTTCATACCTTCGTCAAAAATAGAATTATCTTCAACAACAATTTGGAATTGTGTCTGCTTTTAAGAGCTTTCTTAAAGAAGCTTCATGCTGTAAATCTATTGATGATGCATTATGTCTTTTAGATTCACCTTTACTAATTCGATTTTTTATTTCTTGCATTAATTCAGGAGTAAATTTTAATTGTCGATTGCTTTTTCATTTATAATTGCCCATCTATAGCGCAAAAAAATCAAAATGCAGGATAACAAAATAATATTTTATTTAAACTAAGAGTACGCATAACAGTACGCTTGCGTACTCTTGGATTTTACATATATTTTATTAAATATTAATTTTACTATAACACGTTAGATGCCTCTGCAATTGCTACTACGTACTGTTAAACTACAATGATAAAACTAACCTCTCAATAAGTAAAATAATGAAAATGTCAAGCTGAATTTAATCGACATTACTGTATAAGTAACCCAAAATAACAATATAGAACACGAAATTTTTGTTTCTTGTCTACTTTATAATTGTCTTACCTTAGAAACAAGATTTTTTGTACTCAAGATGTACACATAAATACGTCTTGTTTTGACTGTTACACCAGCTGAATGATATTTTCTATTCCAAGATATTGATACTGCGTACTCTTAGAATGAGCGTACTCTTACCCACCCTTACCCTATTTTGTCATACACAAGGTTCGTTGCAAAAGATTCTATTTCTTGTACATTACCTTAAGGCAGTTGTATGTATTTTATACAAATTCCGTACAGAAAGTATGTAGTAAAAGATCCTATATTTCCAGCAAAATTATAATACAAACTTACTATCAACTGTATTTGACACTGACACCTTTCAATCAGAATTTTCTTAATATAGCAGCTGTTATGGCATAGCTAGCTAATATATGATATTTAATTTCTTTATAATTTTTTAGCTCTAGATCCATTTAATAAGAAGTATAAAATGCAGTCAAATCGTATAGAGAATAAAATATTCTTTAATATTTATAATAACATTAAATGACAAAAAATTATATTTAACATCGTTTTTTCAAGAAAAAGAGTACTTCCGGTTTACCAATTATAACCTAAATCTAATCAGCTCTTCATATTGATGTAACACACACACACACACACACACACACACACACACACACACACACACACACACACACACACACACACACACACACACACACACACACACACACACACACACACACACACACACACACACACACACACACACACACACACACACACACACACACACACACACACACACACACACACACACACACACACACACACACACACACACACACACACACACACACACACACACACACACACACACACACACACACACACACACACACACACACACACACACACACACACACACACACACACACACACACACACACACACACACACACACACACACACACACACACACACACACACACACACACACACACACACACACACACACACACACACACACACACACACACACACACACACACACACACACACACACACACACACACACACACACACACACACACACACACACACACACACACACACACACACACACACACACACACACACACACACACACACACACACACACACACACACACACACACACACACACACACACACACACACACACACACACACACACACACACACACACGCACACACACACACACACACACACACACACACACACACACACACACACACACACACACACACACACACACATCATCGTAAAAATAGTAAAATCGTATTGTAGGGCAGCGTTGCCGAACATACCGATTTTTCGGTATTTCTACCGATATGGAAACTGCTATACCGATATACCGAAACTAACGAATTTTTTCACGAATTCCGGTAATGCGAACATATGTCACCAATTTTTACCGATATTAAACTGTTAAAAAATATTTGTATGTATCTGTTACTATGTACTCAAAATTAAATAACAAATACTTGCAAATAAATATAAATAATTTGGCGACGAAATGTCGATGATTACCAACAAATAAATATATTGCCAAAAAAAACTGACTGCATTCCTGTTTACACCTATTTTCATAAATAATTTTACTCTGTGTGTACCTTGACGAGTTTCGCGGCAAAATATTTTGAACATGATTGGCTGAACACTTGAGCCGGCGTGTACTAGCCAATAGCCAAGTTCCAGCGCGCGCATATACATAGGGAATTGGGATTCCGGGAATCCCATAGCTGTTTCCATTTCCAAGCTATTTCTATTTCCATTGTCTTTGTCTTGTCTAAACGCAGATTAAAAGTTTTTATTTAATTCTTTATTCATCGATTGGATAAAGCAGAAAGTGAAAGTGTGAAAATGTCGTCGGGAGATGAAGAATCGAGTACGAGCACCTCAACGAGCACGGGTTCAAAAAGAAAAAAATATATGCAATGCTACAGAAAAGATTGGGAAGATGAATTTCCAGGCTGGCTTAAAAAGAGTTCCAAAGGCGCAAATTATGCATACTGTGTGAGTTGCAATAAAGATATAAACATTGCATCAGGAAAAGATGCACTCAAAAAACACAATTCTTCACAAGCTCACGTGATATCTTTAAAGAATATAAAATCGCAACCAAAAATATCTTCGTTTACTGTCACAAAATCACAGAGAACCGATGTACAAGTGAAAGAAGGTAAAGGTAATGTGACAATTTCTATAATTTAAAAGATTATTATGTACTTGTGTTTTGTTATTGATTTATGTATGTATTCATTTACTAGTCTCTTTTTTATCTTTTTTAGGTGAAATAAGATTAGCTGCATATATTGCCGAGCACAATCTACCTTTCACTATCATGGAGCATCTGCCAAAATTAATTCAAGCCGTTTGCCCAGACTCAACCATTGCAAAAGAAATAAAATGCTCAAAAACGAAAACACACGCAATAATTGATCACATTATAGGCAAAGAAAGTTTAGATGATCTCTGCAAAGACCTTCGGCGGAGTAAGTTTTCTCTTATCATTGACGAGAGTACAGATCTTAGCACAACGAAACATTTGTGCCTAGTCGTTCGATATGCAAAAAATAATCGCGTTAGAGATAGCTTTTTAGCTCTCATCCCATTAGAAGCTGCTAAAGCAGCAACGTTATTTGAACACATAGTAAACTTTTTTAGAAATAATAACATTTTGTTTAAAGAGAATCTAATTGGTTTTGCGTCTGATGGGGCAAATGTAATGATGGGGCGTCATCATTCTGTCGTCACATTATTGCAAAATGAAATACCGAATCTTTTTATTATGAAGTGCATTTGCCACTCATTTCATCTTTGCGCTTCATATGCCTGCACAAAACTGCCCCGTTTTGTAGAGGATCTTGTAAGGGATATATATAATTATTTTTCTTCTAGCCCAAAAAGAGTTACAGAATTTAAAGAGTTTCAAGATTTTTGTAACTTGAAAGTACATAAATTACTTCATCCCTCTCAAACTCGCTGGTTGTCAGTACATGCAGCAGTAAAAAGAGTTCTGGAGCAATTTTCTGCCCTGAAACTATTTTTCATAGACCAAGTATCTAAAAATGATCTTTTAGCTTCAGAAAATATATCACAAAAGCTGCAGGATCCAACTACATTTCTTTTTTTGCAATTTTTAGATTTTGCATTACCATTGTTTAATGATTTAAACAAAGCAATGCAAGCAGAGCGTCCAAAAATTCATGTTTTATATGCAAATATATGTCAAACATTAAAAACGCTCTTCGACTGTTTTTTAAAAAGAAATTATTTGACTGTCACTCCTATTGAAAATGTGGATTTCAAAGATCCACGAAATTTTATGAACATCGATAATGTGTATTATGGTGCTGCTGCAACTAATACTTTACTTAGTGATATAGGTCTTAGTCCAGAACAAGTAAATTTTTTTAAACTTAGATGCTTAGATTTTTATATCGAAGCTTGTCAACAAATTATAACACGATTTCCATTAAAAAACAATCCTATTAAAGACTTGAGTGTATTTGAACCAATGAATGTTAAACGTGGTGAAACTGCGTCTGTAGTTCCTGTCTGTAGACTATTTCCCAATATTGTTGACAATAGAGATTTCCAACAACTTGATTCGGAATGGAGAATTCTACGAAATACTGACCAAATCAATACATTTCCTAATGACATAGAATTATTTTGGGACAACGTCAGTTTATTAAAAAGAGGCGATGAAACTCCAATGTTCCCTTTGATAACTAACTTAGTATTTACTATTTTATGTTTGCCTCATTCGTCCGCTAATGTAGAGCGCATATTCTCAGCTATTAATCTTATGAAAACTAAGCAAAGAAATAGGCTGTCTACTGAGTCAATCACGGGTCTATTACACACGCAAAGATACTTGAATGAAGCTAACTGTTACGATTTTGAAATTGATAAAAAAATGACTGCTGCTATGGCCAAAGAATATTGGTACGACCCTAAAAATCGCCATAATTAATTGTTAGATTTTGAACGTACATGTGTATATATAAAGTTGTAACGTGATTTATTATCCTTTATAACTTTAGTAAAGAAGTGTTAATTTTATATTATTAGTAAAGAAGTGTTAATTTTATATTAAACGCAGAAAAAATATTTTTTTATGTTATTATATTATATAAAAATATAATTTTGTAACAAAATGTAAGTTTTTAATAAAAAAAAATATTAAAGTATTGTCTTTTCTTTCATATACCGATTTTTTTACAAATCTACCGATTTAGAGTTACAACTTCTACCGATTTGGGGTTTTGAGGTTTGGCAACACTGTTGTAGGGTGCGCGGCTTGCCCATAAAAGCCATTCCCAAACATAGGCGCCTTTTCATCCCACTAGATAATGTATGCGCTTTAGCATTTTTTTTATCATACAAGTTAAGATCTTCTAAAAGATCAAACGCTTCTTCTTTTGCATGTCTATAAGTGGTTCCTTTTATCTGAAACTTATATCTTAAGTATCAATTGTTGAAATCAATCATACACATACATATATTTACCATAGAAAAGAAAAGAAAATGTTCATATACAGTCATATTTGTGAAATATACGTCATTTTGTGGACAATAACCAAACGATTCTCTAGCTTTAGACATATTTTTTTGAATATCATATCCATTTAATTTGACTGTTCCGCTAGTAGGTCTGTATAAACCTTCAAATTATAAACTGGTAAAAATAAATTATACTTTTGTGTTATACATTCAGACATATATGAGAGGGGACCCAAAAATCCACTATTTGTCTTCACTTGACAGCCTTTTTGATCGGTTACCCAAGCTTCATCCTCGGGGAATATCTAAGTGATCAGTGTGATTTTTTCTAAGTTATGTTTAAAGTGTTCGGCGATTTTTCAATGGGAGATATTAAAGTTGTGTTTTCTGTTAGAGAAATCTACAGCGGAAACTTTCGCAATGCTTCAGAGGGCTTATGAGGAGAAAGCAGGGCCGTTCCGTGCGGGTGGGCAGGTTGTGCCCTGCACAAAGACGCCTGACTTTGAGGGGCGCCGTTTCAAGACAGTAAAGTAATAGTAAATTTTTATAAAATGCTCTTAGTCGCAAAGACAAAATTGATATAAAACTTTCAAATTAACGTGACGGAAGTGAACAATATATGTTTTAATATGTTTGCATTAGAGCTCTAGTTTTAAGTAAAATAATTATCGTACCAATCGGTTCGTTATTATTCTAACACTTTTATATTGAAATATTAACTGTGGAAATGTTAATTACAACAAAGAATATAATGATTATAATTCAAAAATATTGATTACAAGAATGAATCTCACAATGAATCCAATATTAAATACCTACTAGCATTTTGCGAAAAATCAAATGCTTTATGATTTACACACAATTATGAAATCTGTTGTAAAATTGTTGATTACAACAAACGATTTTGATTATAATCTATCAATTACAACAATGAATCTAAGAAAATTTCATCAATATATTAAATTTTGCATTTTTGAAGAACAAATGTATAGTTTAAACTTTAATTTGCAAATTTTACGAGGCGAAAGGGCACTAAAATATAACAGCACAAAGGCGCCTTATACCCACGGAGCGGCCCTAGGAGAAAGCATACAACCAAACAAGGATTTTTAAGTGTTTTTTTTTTAGTAGTCGATTATCAATTAAAAATGAACTCCGGCACGGATATTTCTCGACTTCCAGAACGGCCAAAAGCAAATTAGACTGAACCTAGCAGCCGATTCGCAGCAGCCGATTCGATTTACAGCAAGTGTTGCGTAGCACTGGCAGTGAATGTACTAGGGACATCAAAAGTGTTGTCGATTTATAAAAAACAAGAAAATAATAAAATATTCGTATTTTTTTTGTCTGTACCGTATATATTATAAAAAAATAAATTCATATACCAATAATTGATATAAAATAATACATTTATTTTGATTTTGGGTAGACCACACAATTGTACTGATATATTTATATGTTTTGAGAACAGGTTATGAATGTTTTATTTTAACATTATTAACAGGATAATAGTAATCCCGATAAAATCATACTTTGTAGGGTGAACAGCACATACACCCTGAACATTATAAAGATCAACCGAAAAATTTAATCAGGGGATTAGGGGTATATCTCATGATTTAAATAGCAGGAAATCACTATTTTCCAAGTTTCTCGCAATTTTTATATTCTTTTCAGGATAATAAAAATCCTGACAAAACCATACTTTGTAGGGTGAACAGTAGATATACCCTGAACATTATAAAGTACAAATGAAAAATTTATTCAGGGGATTAGGGGTAGATCTCTTGATTTAAATATCAGGAAATCATTATTTCCAAGTTTCTCGCAAATTTTATATTATTTTCAGGATAATAAAAATCCTGACAAAACCATACTTCGTAGGGTGAACACCCTGAATATTATAGAAATGAAAAATTTATTATATGGAAATTTGATGGGTAAAGGAAATATTCTGGAATTCAGTCAGTGGTTAAAAATTATTATTTTCGGCCTCTAGGCATCAATTATTTATATGTATTTTTACTGATAATATATATATATATATATATATATATATATATATATATATAATAAATTATTAATTGATAAATAATATGAAATTTATTTGAATTTGAAACATAAACAATGCCGTCTTATTATGTATGTGCTATACCATAGCGCATTTGTATATTGGAAGCATTGGAATAGAGCGTGCGCCGTGCGGTGGCAGTGCGCGCAGCTACTTCTTTGTTAGTAACATTCATTTCATTTTTCATTGCATGTCGAGTTGTTGACGAGATTGTGCTGTTAGAAAATTTTGTGTTTATATTTTTTTAATATCTTCTATTCAGTTATTCAATATTGTTGCCCTTTTGGTAACTGATTAGTACAGTTTCTTGTGTGAAACAATCGTTTTTATTTTCCATTTTGATTTGTTTTTCTTTTTATGGTACAATTCTATGCTGTACGATTCTATATTACTCTTTGTGGTTGTTGCTTTAGTTGTATTACGTTGTCTTCGAAATTGCGTAGTACAGCATCATTTGTCTATTATATTTTGAATTCCATATGCTGCTTTATTTGTATTGCATTGTCTTCGAAATTGCGTAGTACAGCATAGTTTGCCTATTGTATTTTGAATTCAATATTTTTAAGCTTAAATCTCTGGTTGTTGTACATATTTTGGTATAAAACTGTTTCATACAGTTCTATATTAGACTAAAACTTTTGTAATACTTAAAAATTATTGTTTTGTTTCTTTTTTTAAAGATATAATTCTATATTTTATCATACTTTATTACTCTGTGTAGCTGTCGGTTCATTGTACTTATATATTACGTTGCAATTGAAATTGCGCCAGACTGGAATATTTGCTTATATTTTATCTTGTATTTTATTTTGTTTTGTATAATTTATATTTTTGTACGTTGTATGTGTATTGATATAAAACTGTTTCATACATTTTTTGTTTGTCTAAACCATTTATAATACTGTTTTTCTTTTTTGTAATTATTTTTTTTTCATTTATGGTATAAATCTGTAGCGTTGTAGCATTCTATATTGTTTTGTGTGGCTACTGGTTGTTCGTATATTACGTTCTTTGGGACTGCGTCGTACATTTTCAATTTTTATTATATATTTATGGGTACATACATATAACTTTCTGGTGGTTTTTGTTCAATTCATAACATTTAGAATATTTGTTATCATATTTTGTTTTGTTTCTTCACTTTTCTGTACTATACTGTACGTACTCGTATGTATAATACTCTAAATGTATTGTATATTTTTAATTGGTTTGGTACGCATCTCTTACTTGTAAACCTAAAAGTTATTTGCATCTTACTTATCCTTACCTTATATATATATATATATATATATATATATATATATATATATATATATATATATATATATATATAGCATATTAGACACAACTGTCTACATTCTTATTTTTTTCCATTGTTAAGTGTAGCATTTTTATCATTAAAAATGCCACGAAAACATTGTTTGTTTGAAAAATTTCTGTCATGTTTAAAAGAAAATGCAATTACGCTGAATGACTTTAAAAACATATCAATACATCGGGATTCAACTATTTTCGCATATGTTTGTAAATTAATGCAGATTAAGAATTCCTTGTCAAATCGAAAATTATTATATTATTACTACACGACAGAAATAAAAAATAAGAAAACAAACCAAAAAAGAACTGTTCATAAGTTATCGACGAAACAAATATACAAGTCAACTCCAGCGAAAAAAATCTGATGTGGCCAGCACATTACCTTCCGTCAGTTCTATGTATTTCTTACAAATTTCATACGGAAAGTTCCTTGCTAAATTAAATATTCTATTTCTTGTACATTACCTTCCGGCAGTTGCATGTATTTTATGCAAATTTCATACAGAAAATTATTATTTTGCGACGTTTTCTATATACAGTGTAATGTATCTGCAGAAATAAAAGATTTATTATTATTATTTCTTGTACATTACCTTAAAGCAGTTGTATGTATTTTATACAAATTCCATACAGAAAGTAAAAGATCCTATATTTCCAGTAAAAATTATAAGACAAACACACTATGTCAATTTCACTTGACACTGACATCTTTCAATCAGAATTTTCTTAATATAGTAGCTGTTTCCATAGCTATGGCTACTTTATGAAATTTAATTTCTTTATAATTTTTTAACTCTATATCCATTTAATATTAAGTATAAAATGCAGTCAAATCGTATAAAGAATAAAATATTCTTTAATATTTATAATAACATCAAATGTGAAAAAATTATATTTAACATAGTTTTTTCAAGAAAAACTGTTAAAATCTTCAAATGATGGTACTTCCGGTTGACCAATTGTAACCAAAATCTAATCAGCTCTTCATAAGGATGTAACGAAGAAGTACACGAAAAATTATAATTTTTGTAACTGTAGTATTAGAGTTATCGCAGACGAAAATTTTGTTACACACACACACACACACATCCACACACACACACATCCACACACACATCCACACACACATCCACACACACACACACACACACACACACACACACACACACATACAGACATCATCGTAAAAATAGTAAATTCGTATTCTAGGGACCCTAAAACGTGCTTATTGATTAAAAACTCATCATCGAATTTTTTGACCAAAGACAATACCTTCCTTACCTAAAGGTGACGGAAGGTAAAAATATACACGTCGACTCCTTTAAATGAAAACTATGGTAATTTTATTACACCTGATTTGACACCTATTGAAGAAACTTCTAAAAGTAAGCACGTTTCCCTGCAAGCATACTTAAGTACTCCAAAATCTCAAAATATAATTCAGTCACTGAAAAGAAATTTATTTTCTTCTGTCAATGTAACAGCTACCAGCAGAGATAAAAATGTCAAAATTATAGCATCTACGTCGAATATGTCCAAGTCAAAAAATAATTTTACTGACAACAGTACTGATTCTAATACTTATCTAGGAAACAATTCGTATGAGGTAGATAACAATATCAAAATTATACCATTTGTGTCGAATATGCCTGAGTCAAAAAATATTGTTACTGACAGCAGTATTGATTCTAATACTAAACTAAGAAACAATTCGTACGAGCTGGATAAGCATATCAAAATTATAACATCTATGTCGAATATGTCCGAGTCAAAAAATACTGTTACTGAAAATAATACTGATTTTAATACTAATCTAGAAAATAATTCGTATGAGGTAGATAAATGTGGTGATATATACTACAATAATCTAAGTATCCCGAAATTGTTTTGGGATAAGTTCTTTTATGGAAGAAAATTATTAAAGCGAGGATGGACAAATGAGTTTAATAATTACTTTTCCACTGTGTACCCTATTTGTGTATTATCTTTCAAGTGGCACAAGTGTTATAGAGAATCACGAAAATCTTTTAAATATACTTTTGTCGCAAGTGCTATTTGCAAACACACTAACTGTGCAAAATTTAAATTTTTCACTGTGTCTAATTTACTATCTCAATCAGTGGTAGTATCTATTAAACAAACTGGTAAAATTCGTCATGATCCAGAGCAACATAGTAGATTTATATCCAGCGGAAAGAGGCAAGAATTTGCCGAAAGATTAAAAGTAGATGTCCCTAGTGTTGTTCGGTTACAAGAATTATCTAAAGCTAAATATGACATAATTCAAAAAGGGAATTTAAATAGCGCCCCAAGTTTAAGCGTATTACAAAAAATTTCCAGCGAAAATATAAAATCTGCCGACCTAGACACTGATTTATTTACACATGTAATTAAATTAAGACTTACTCAAAAAATATCTGAAAACTGGAGTGGAAAACATATTTATGGTTACATTCAAGATATTGGCTACGACCCTTTCTATATTCGTCTACAAACTGAAGAGCAATTAAAATATTTAATATCCTTACGAAAAAATCCTCTATTTCTCTATCTAGATGCTACTGGAAGCATAGTAGCTCGGCCACCTTGGATAAAGAAAAAGGTATTTTATTATGCACTAGTTTTACCAAAAAAAGGAAAATCTCCTTTGCCCATTTCAGAGTTGTTAACGTCTAGTCATAATATTCCGACTATTCTTCACTTTCTGTCCTCTTTTGTATATGACGTTAAGTCAATTTTCTACTCCAAAAAACCACTTATTACAAAAATTGAAACTGATTTTAGCATGGTTTTGATACAGTCCGTGTTAATGGCATTTAATAAAATAGATTTATTGCAATATTTACAATCATCGTGGAAACATATATATTCTGGAGATCAAATAGATCATCTTACATTAGTACATATATGTTCCACACATTTTTTCCACACTGCAACACAAAAAATAAATAGTTTAACAAAAATCAATAAACAACGTAGATTAGCAAAATTAGTTGTGGCAGCAATAATACACACTAATAATATATTAACCATTACTCAATTTTGGATTCATATTATAATAGTGTTTGGATGCCCGTATGAATCGAATGATTATAGTATAGCTCTTAATTTTCTAACTTCAGTAAAAAATGTTTATGCTGAATTTTGTGGACCTATCCCGGAGCTGAATACATGTACTACATTCACATCATTAAGGAAAAGATCACCATTTTTTATTTATTTCGAATCAATTGAGAAGGATAATTCGATATTATACAATCATCCAAAATCAGGTGTTAAAAATGATTATTATTTGCCAACTTTTATTAATTATTTACTAAACGACGTTCTTCCTTTCTATCCTGTAATATCTGGTATTCTATTACGCAAATTTAATATAAGAAAAGACTGTAATGCTGATGTGGAAAATTGGTTCAAGATCGTCAAAAAAGATACCTTTGGAGCAAAACTACGAAGACAAGCTCCTCGATTTATAAATAAAATGGAGAGCCTTCTAAAAGGCAGATTGTTGGACTATAAATTGATTTTAAACAAAAAAAATAAAAAAACAAAAATTGTTGGGAAATGCAAGGGATTAAGAAAAGCAGTATGCAATAAAAAAATGCAAAATGATTCCGTACTGAACGATAGTTTAAATATCACATTATCGCAAGAAATGTGGGCCAAGAAAGGTTCTCCAATAATGAAAAAAAAAAGTAATTTTTATTTAAAAAAGGCTATGCGTACAATACATACTCACAAAAAAAAGAAATTAAAATTAATTTAAATTCACATCATGTTCCTTGGCGTTATTATGATAACTATCCAGATGTATTACAAAGCAACTATAATGTATATGGTCATATTCTAAGTGTCAACATTTTAAATTGTCTGCAACCAAATGAGTGGTTATATGACGACATTATTAATTCATTTTTTTCTGTCATATCTCATTCACATTTAAGAAAAGAAGTTAAAATTTTTTATTTCGATACATTCTTTATGACGAAACTTTTATTAGGTCGAAATTTCTCACTAAAACAATGGGCTCAAAGTGTAAAAGTTATTGACAATGATATATGGCTTATTCCACTAAATTTAAATAATAATCATTGGGTTTTAATATGTGTTGTATTAAAATTGAACTACATATTTTATTTAGATTCTTTGCATGGTACTATGCCAGTTAATACCATGCAATACTTAATGCGTTTTATAAATGACCAATTTTATGTTCAAAATCAGCAAAACATTAATTCAAAGGACTTGACATTATTTAATTGTTCTGATATTCCTTCGTAAAGAAGTAAATTAGGAGTTGGGGCAAATTGCGGTGTTCATGTATGCACATGGGCATATATTATAAGTACGGCGGAAAATATTTTATTTACTGAGGAAGACATGGTTAAAATTAGAATGTGGATTATGGACAGTCTAATTAAAGCCAATGGGAAATCAATAAATTTCGAGATAAATAAGGAAATGTACGATGACGATTCCATAAGTAAAACCACAATAGTATTGCCAATAATAAAACGAAGTCCCCCTTTTCCATATAGTTCCACTTTAGAGGTTTTCTGCAACATTCCGAATATATTTAATTAGTTCATAGACAATATAATCTTCACCAGATAAGTTCTTATTTACAAGTATATTCCAATTTATATAAAATGAACAAAGTATACCTATTCTCCAGAATGGAATAATGATTTATAATATTCATGATAATAGTGCAATTCACCCTGTAAAGAATTGCTATAGGTACATATAAGTATACATAACTTCTTACATTCTAAAATTTTCACCTACCCACTACTAGTCATCTATGCATTCACGCAATTGTATCCCTGGCTATAGATATTGTTGTCCCCTCCCTTACAGTCAAATGACAGGAACGAACGAACTCTTAAGACGTTTGTCGAGGTTAAATTTGGTTTCTTCTATTACCTGTAATTTTGTTAATCTGGTAGAGATTTTATGAGAATCATACGCAGTGATTTTTGTTCTCGTATGGAGTACACTATTTGTTATACTAGTTTTCCTTGTATAAGGGATTTGTTTGGTACCAGTTTATTCCTGTTTGATTGATGATTTCGTCTCGCCATCTCCTGTTTTGTCTGCCCTGGCGACGTTTGCAATCTAGTGGGGTCCATTCCGTAGCTTTCTTGCTCCATCTGTTGTCCTTAAGACGGGCTACATGGCTTGCCCATCGCCATTTTAGTCTGCGACAAGTTTTAAAAATATCGGTTACTCCGGTTTTCTTTCGGAGCACTTCATTTCTAATTATGTCGCGTCGCGATACTCCTAGGATCGATCTTTCCATTTCCTTTGGTTTATCTCAAGTTTCTCTTTTAAACAGTTTGTCGTGGTCCATGTTTGTGACCCATACGTGATTGATGGAATGACACATTTATCGAAAAAATTTGCTTTCTGTTCCATGGTAAAGTTGCATTTGAAAACAGTCGCCAAGGACCAATATTTTTTCCAACCAACAGTTATCCTTCTTTCGATCTCTTTTTTATGTCGTTTTTCAAAGAAAATTAGCTGCCCTAAATATAACACTTCTGATGAGTATGGAATGCTCTTGTTCTCTATTACTATTTCGCTTGGAATACCATTTGTTAGAATCATAGTTTTTGAGAGGTTCATAGCGAGTCCAGCTTTTTTACTTTTCTTGTTGAATTGAGCTATAAGATTTTGTAGTTCTTGTGCATTTGACGCGAAAAGAACTACGTCGTCGGCGAATCTTAAATTATTTAAATGTTCTCCGTCAATTTTTATGCCTTCGGAATCCCAGTGTAATTGCCTGAAGATGTGCTAAAGTGCGTTTGTGAAGATAAGAAGCGAAAGAGGGTCGCCCTGACGGACTCCTTTCGAGGTCTTGAATATGGCTCCAGGTTTATGTAATAGTAGTTGGGCTGAGTTGTCCTGGTACATTTCTTTTATAATGTTGACATAGCATTTATCTATTCCAAGTGATTCAAGAGCTTCAATTGCGAAGTTATGTTCTAGAATGTCGAAGGCTTTATTAAAGTCTATGAACGCTATGAATATCGTCTGGTTATATTCTACACATTTTTCTATAACTTGGTTGATTGTCTGTAAGTGATCACACGTTGAAAAGTTTTTTCGAAAGCTTCCTTGCTCTCTTGGTTGATTGTTTTCTAACGTAGTTTTTATTCTGTTTAAAATTAGGGAGGAGAAGACTTTGTAGATGCACTTATTGGTCTGTAGTTATTAATTTGGTCTTTTCTCCCTTTCTTATGTAGCAGTATAATGGTTGCTGTTTTCCATTCCTTTGGGATCTTGGTTTGTTGTAGAATTTTATCGAATACAATTTTTAATATTGGGGCAAGAAGGTCTGCTCCGTGTTTTAGCATCCAGTTTGTTGTGCCGTCTCTTCCTGGGCCTTTATCTGGATTGATTTTTAATAATATTGACAGGATTTCTTCTTCCAGACAAGGTAGAGCAGGAGTAAAGTTTAGAGAGGTGGAGGTATTTGTATTTGTGGAGTTGTTGGAATTTAGTAAGGAATGGTAAAAACTTGTTGCTATAGACAAAACTTTTTCTAAATTGTTGGTTATTTCTTGATTATCGTCTTGAAGATTGTGTAACCAGACTTTACCTGCAATGTTTGCTTTTTGGATAGCCTTCGTAGATCCAGACGTCATTATTATCTCTTCGATTTTGTTATTTTTGTATGTATTAATGTCGCGTTTAATGTGAAATTTGGCCTCTCTTTTAGCTATTATTTAGTTTTGCAAGTCTTGAGATGATTAGTTTTTTCTTGAGTTTTTTAATTCTTCTCTTTTCTCGATTCGATTCTGCGTTTCTTTAGAAATTTTATTAATTTTATACGAGTTTGATGTTGATTTGTTTCGCTTGACATCGTTTATTGTTTGTTTTATACTTGTAACCACAGTTGAGTATGAATCTTCAATGTTCATATTTAGTAATTTCGGTTGAAGGAGCTCTAGTTTGTGTTTTAAGTTGTTTTGATATGTTGAAACATCTTCGATAGAAAGTGGAATGTTGTTATGTGTGAATGTGTTGTACTGTTTTCTTCTCTTCTGAGTTGGAATAGATAATTTTGCCCTTATGAGGCTATGATCGGTATCGAGATTAAATCTATTTAGAACATCAAAATTAGTCATAATGTTAATCTTATTTAGGAGAATATAATCTATCTCGTTTTTTGTTTCGCCGTCTGGAGACCTCCAGGTCCATTTTTTATTAGCTCGAGCTTTTTTTCAAGTGTTTGCAATTTTTAAATTTTGACTTGATGCAAAGTTTTTCAGAAGATAACCTCTAGCATTTCTGGTTTTATAGTCGTAAGGACCCAATATTGATTCTTCTCTACTTACTATACTTTACTCTAAAGACTGTAGTCAAGGGATTCCTTGAGACCGTGACCAACTACCGTCACCCTATACGCTGCACTTTCGCTTCCTGTATATTTTTCTCATGTAGCGTCATCTCCGTGTGTGTATATACTGTGCCTGGATGTTAGGACGAGAGTTTGGACATGGAAAATTTGTTGTCCACTCCCCCAGGGATCCATTCTTTGAGAGACGGCGCCCTGCTTACTTTGAGGACCTACACCCAGCAAGCTTTGCACGGACCCTTCCAATGGGGCGTAGCAAACTATTCTGAAAAACAACTGCAGTCTTGCGAAACAATAAAAACCTACTCCTGTCGCCAGTATAAAATAATTATTTGTCATTTTAAATGTTAAGGGTAAATGCATTATATATATATAAATATTGAGTCAAATAGTTTGTTTAAATATAGATTGAAACAATTCTTAATAGAAGGAACATATTATAGTGTTAATGAATATATGGATGATGCATAATTTTTTTGAATCTGTATTGATGTATTTTGTACTTTATTGACTTGCTACATATCTGTACTGGATCACTTTAGCCAAATAAATTATTATTATTATTATTATTATTATTATTATACTCAGGAAAGTATAGTTATATCAGAATAATTATTATCCTAACAAAAATTAGAAATTTACGAAGAATTTAAACAAATAGTTCATGATATTAAAAATAAAAGAGCTATCACTAGTCTTCTGAATAAATGAATCGCGGTATAACTCACCCAGTTAATTATTATTTTATCAGAATAATTAATATCCTCCAAAAAATAATAAAATTGCAAGACACATAGAAAAAAGCAATTACGTGAAAAAAAAATTAAAAAACTAATCCTACACCCCTAAATAAATAAATAAATCGTTTGTATCAGCAAAGTATGGGTGTACTCATTGTTCACCCTACAAAGTATTTTATCAAGATAACTATAATCCTGACAATAATATTAAAATTACATGAAAGTTAGAAAATAGTCATTTCATGATATTTAAATCAGGAAAACTATCCCTAATCCCCTGAATAAATTTTTCATTTGTACTTTATAATGATCAGGGTGTATCTACTGTTCACCCTACAAAGTATGGTTTTGTCAGGATTTTTATTATCCCGAAAATAATATAAAAATTGCAAGAAACTTGGAAAATAGTGATTTCCTGATATTTAAATCAAGAGATCTACCCCTAATCCCCTGAATAAATTTTTCATTTGTACCTTATAATGTTCAGGGTGTATCTACTGTTCACCCTACAAAGTATGGTTTTGTCAGGATTTTTATTATCCTGAAAATAATATAAAAATTGCGAGAAACTTGGAAATAATGATTTCCTGATATTTAAATCAAGAGATCTACCCCTAATCCCCTGAATAAATTTTTCATTTGTACTTTATAATATTCAGGGTGTATCTACTGTTCACCCTACAAAGTATGGTTTTGTCAGGATTTTTATTATCCTGAAAATAATATAAAATTTGCGAGAAACTTAGAAAATAGTGATTTCCTGATATTTAAATCAAGATATCTACCCCTAATCCCCTGAATAAATTTTTCATTTGTACTTTATAATGTTCAGGGTGTATCTACTGTTCACCCTACAAAGTATGGTTTTGTCAGGATTTTTATTATCCTGAAAATAATATAAAAATTGCGAGAAACTTGGAAATAATGATTGCCTGATATTTAAATCAAGAGATCTACCCCTAATCCCCTGAATAAATTTTTCATTTGTACTTTATAATATTCAGGGTGTATCTACTGTTCACCCTACAAAGTATGGTTTTGTCAGGATTTTTATTATCCTGAAAATAATATAAAATTTGCGAGAAACTTAGAAAATAGTGATTTCCTGATATTTAAATCAAGAGATCTACCCCTAATCCCCTGAATAAATTTTTCATTTGTACTTTATAATGTTCAGGGTGTATCTACTGTTCACCCTACAAAGTATGGTTTTGTCAGGATTTTTATTATCCTGAAAAGAATATAAAAATTGCGAGAAACTTGGAAAATAGTGATTTCCTGATGTTTAAATCAAGAGATCTACCCCTAATCCCCTGAATAAATTTTTCATTTGTACTTTATAATATTCAGGGTGTATCTACTGTTCACCCTACAAAGTATGGTTTTATCAGGATTTTTATTATCCTGAAAATAATATAAAATTTGCGAGAAACTTAGAAAATAGTGATTTCCTGATATTTAAATCAAGATATCTACCACTAATCCCCTGAATAAATTTTTCATTTGTACTTTATAATGTTCAGGGTGTATCTACTGTTCACCCTACAAAGTATGGTTTTGTCAGGATTTTTATTATCCTGAAAATAATATAAAATTTGCGAGAAACTTAGAAAATAGTGATTTCCTGATATTTAAATCAAGATATCTACCACTAATCTCCTGAATAAATTTTTCATTTGTACTTTATAATGTTCAGGGTGTATCTACTGTTCACCCTACAAAGTATGGTTTTGTCAGGATTTTTATTATCCTGAAAATAATATAAAAATTGCCAGAAACTTGGAAATAATGATTTCCTGATATTTAAATCAAGAGATCTACCCCTAATCCCCTGAATAAATTTTTCATTTGTACTTTATAATATTCAGGGTGTATCTACTGTTCACCCTACAAAGTATGGTTTTGTCAGGATTTTTATTATCTTGAAAATAATATAAAATTTGCGAGAAACTTAGAAAATAGTGATTTCCTGATATTTAAATCAAGAGATCTACCCCTAATCCCCTGAATAAATTTTTCATTTGTACTTTATAATGTTCAGGGTGTATCTACTGTTCACCCTACAAAGTATGGTTTTGTCAGGATTTTTATTATCCTGAAAATAATATAAAAATTGCGAGAAACTTGAAAAATAGTGATTTCCTGATATTTAAATCAAGAGATCTACCCCTAATCCCCTGAATAAATTTTTCATTTGTACTTTATAATGTTCAGGGTGTATCTACTGTTCACCCTACGAAGTATGGTTTTGTCAGGATTTTTATTATCCTGAAAATAATATAAAAATTGCGAGAAACTTGGAAAATAGTGATTTACTGATATTTAGATCAAGAGATCTACCCCTAATCCCCTGAATAAATTTTTCATTTGTACTTTATAATATTCAGGGTGTATCTACTGTTCACCCTACAAAGTATGGTTTTGTCAGGATTTTTATTATCCTGAAAATAATATAAAATTTGCGAGAAACTTGGAAATAATGATTTCCTGATATTTAAATCAAGAGATCTACCCCTAATCCCCAGAATAAATTTTTCATTTGTACTTTATAATGTTCAGGGTATATCTACTGTTCACCCTACAAAGTATGGTTTTGTCAGGATTTTTATTATCCTGAAAAGAATATAAAAATTGCGAGAAACTTGGAAAATAGTGATTTCCTGATATTTAAATCAAGATATCTACCCCTAATCCCATGAATAAATTTTTCATTTGTACTTTATAATATTCAGGGTGTATCTACTGTTCACCCTACAAAGTATGGTTTTGTCAGGATTTTTATTATCCTGAAAATAATATAAAATTTGCGAGAAACTTGGAAATAATGATTTCCTGATATTTAAATCAAGATATCTACCACTAATCCCCTGAATAAACTTTTCATTTGTACTTTATAATATTCAGGGTGTATCTACTGTTCACCCTACAAAGTATGGTTTTGTCAGGATTTTTATTATCCTGAAAATAATATAAAAATTGCGAGAAACTTGGAAAATAGTGATTTCCTGATATTTAAATCAAGAGATCTACCCCTAATCCCCTGAATAAATTTTTCATTTGTACTTTATAATATTCAGGGTGTATCTACTGTTCACCCTACAAAGTATGGTTTTGTCAGGATTTTTATTATCCTGAAAATAATATAAAATTTGCGAGAAACTTGGAAATAATGATTTCCTGATATTTAAATCAAGAGATCTACCCCTAATCCCCAGAATAAATTTTTCATTTGTACTTTATAATGTTCAGGGTATATCTACTGTTCACCCTACAAAGTATGGCTTTGTCAGGATTTTTATTATCCTGAAAAGAATATAAAAATTGCGAAAAACTTGGAAAATAGTGATTTCCTGATATTTAAATCAAGATATCTACACCTAATCCCCTGAATATATTTTTCATTTGTACTTTATAATGTTCAGGGTGTATCTACTGTTCACCCTACGAAGTATGGTTTTGTCAGGATTTTTATTATCCTGAAAATAATATAAAAATTGCGAGAAACTTGGAAAATAGTGATTTCCTGATATTTAAATCAAGATATCTACACCTAATCCCCTGAATAAATTTTTCATTTGTACTTTATAATGTTCAGGGTGTATCTACTGTTCACCCTACGAAGTATGGTTTTGTCAGGATTTTTATTATCCTGAAAATAATATAAAAATTGCGAGAAACTTGGAAATAATGATTTCCTGATATTTAAATCAAGAGATCTACCCCTAATCCCCTGAATAAATTTTTCATTTGTACTTTATAATATTCAGGGTGTATCTACTGTTCACCCTACAAAGTATGGTTTTGTCAGGATTTTTATTATCCTGAAAATAATATAAAATTTGCGAGAAACTTAGAAAATAGTGATTTCCTGATATTTAAATCAATATATCTACCCCTAATCCCATGAATAAATTTTTCATTTGTACTTTATAATGTTCAGGGTGTATCTACTGTTCACCCTACAAAGTATGGTTTTGTCAGGATTTTTATTATCCTGAAAATAATATAAAAATTGCGAGAAACTTGAAAAATAGTGATTTCCTGATATTTAAATCAAGAGATCTACCCCTAATCCCCTGAATAAATTTTTCATTTGTACTTTATAATGTTCAGGGTGTATCTACTGTTCACCCTACAAAGTATGGTTTTGTCAGGATTTTTATTATCCTGAAAATAATATAAAATTTGCGAGAAACTTAGAAAATAGTGATTTCCTGATATTTAAATCAAGAGATCTACCCCTAATCCCCTGAATAAATTTTTCATTTGTACTTTATAATATTCAGGGTGTATCTACTGTTCACCCTACAAAGTATGGTTTTGTCAGGATTTTTATTATCCTGAAAATAATATAAAATTTGCGAGAAACTTAGAAAATAGTGATTTCCTGATATTTAAATCAATATATCTACCCCTAATCCCATGAATAAATTTTTCATTTGTACTTTATAATGTTCAGGGTGTATCTACTGTTCACCCTACAAAGTATGGTTTTGTCAGGATTTTTATTATCCTGAAAATAATATAAAAATTGCGAGAAACTTGAAAAATAGTGATTTCCTGATATTTAAATCAAGAGATCTACCCCTAATCCCCTGAATAAATTTTTCATTTGTACTTTATAATGTTCAGGGTGTATCTACTGTTCACCCTACAAAGTATGGTTTTGTCAGGATTTTTATTATCCTGAAAATAATATAAAATTTGCGAGAAACTTAGAAAATAGTGATTTCCTGATATTTAAATCAAGAGATCTACCCCTAATCCCCTGAATAAATTTTTCATTTGTACTGTATAATGTTCAGGGTGTATCTACTGTTCACCCTACAAAGTATGGTTTTGTCAGGATTTTTATTATCCTGAAAATAATATAAAAATTGCGAGAAACTTGGAAAATAGTGATTTCCTGATATTTAGATCAAGAGATCTACCCCTAATCCCCTGAATAAATTTTTCATTTGTACTTTATAATATTCAGGGTGTATCTACTGTTCACCCTACAAAGTATGGTTTTGTCAGGATTTTTATTATCCTGAAAATAATATAAAAATTGCGAGAAACTTGGAAAATAGTGATTTCCTGATATTTAAATCAAGAGATCTACCCCTAATCCCCAGAATAAATTTTTCATTTGTACTTTATAATGTTCAGGGTATATCTACTGTTCACCCTACAAAGTATGGCTTTGTCAGGATTTTTATTATCCTGAAAAGAATATAAAAATTGCGAAAAACTTGGAAAATAGTGATTTCCTGATATTTAAATCAAGATATCTACACCTAATCCCCTGAATAAATTTTTCATTTGTACTTTATAATGTTCAGGGTGTATCTACTGTTCACCCTACGAAGTATGGTTTTGTCAGGATTTTTATTATCCTGAAAATAATATAAAAATTGCGAGAAACTTGGAAAATAGTGATTTCCTGATATTTAAATCAAGATATCTACACCTAATCCCCTGAATAAATTTTTCATTTGTACTTTATAATGTTCAGGGTGTATCTACTGTTCACCCTACGAAGTATGGTTTTGTCAGGATTTTTATTATCCTGAAAATAATATAAAAATTGCGAGAAACTTGGAAAATAGTGATTTCCTGATATTTAAATCAAGATATCTACACCTAATCCCCTGAATAAATTTTTCATTTGTACTTTATAATGTTCAGGGTGTATCTACTGTTCGCCCTACGAAGTATGGTTTTGTCAGGATTTTTATTATCCTGAAAATAATATAAAAATTGCGAGAAACTTGGAAATAATGATTTCCTGATATTTAAATCAAGAGATCTACCCCTAATCCCCTGAATAAATTTTTCATTTGTACTTTATAATATTCAGGGTGTATCTACTGTTCACCCTACGAAGTATGGTTTTGTCAGGATTTTTATTATCCTGAAAATAATATAAAAATTGCGAGAAACTTGGAAAATAGTGATTTCCTGATATTTAAATCAAGATATCTACACCTAATCCCCTGAATAAATTTTTCATTTGTACTTTATAATGTTCAGGGTGTATCTACTGTTCGCCCTACGAAGTATGGTTTTGTCAGGATTTTTATTATCCTGAAAATAATATAAAAATTGCGAGAAACTTGGAAAATAGTGATTTCCTGATATTTAAATCAAGATATCTACACCTAATCCCCTGAATAAATTTTTCATTTGTACTTTATAATGTTCAGGGTGTATCTACTGTTCACCCTACGAAGTATGGTTTTGTCAGGATTTTTATTATCCTGAAAATAATATAAAAATTGCGAGAAACTTGGAAAATAGTGATTTCCTGATATTTAAATCAAGATATCTACACCTAATCCCCTGAATAAATTTTTCATTTGTACTTTATAATGTTCAGGGTGTATCTACTGTTCACCCTACGGAGTATGGTTTTGTCAGGATTTTTATTATCCTGAAAATAATATAAAAATTGCGAGAAACTTGGAAAATAGTGATTTCCTGATATTTAAATCAAGATATCTACACCTAATCCCCTGAATAAATTTTTCATTTGTACTTTATAATGTTCAGGGTGTATCTACTGTTCGCCCTACGAAGTATGGTTTTGTCAGGATTTTTATTATCCTGAAAATAATATAAAAATTGCGAGAAACTTGGAAAATAGTGATTTCCTGATATTTAAATCAAGAGATCTACCCCTAATCCCCTGAATAAATTTTTCATTTGTACTTTATAATATTCAGGGTGTATCTACTGTTCACCCTACAAAGTATGGTTTTGTCAGGATTTTTATTATCCTGAAAATAATATAAAATTTGCGAGAAACTTAGAAAATAGTGATTTCCTGATATTTAAATCAATATATCTACCCCTAATCCCATGAATAAATTTTTCATTTGTACTTTATAATGTTCAGGGTGTATCTACTGTTCACCCTACAAAGTATGGTTTTGTCAGGATTTTTATTATCCTGAAAATAATATAAAAATTGCGAGAAACTTGAAAAATAGTGATTTCCTGATATTTAAATCAAGAGATCTACCCCTAATCCCCTGAATAAATTTTTCATTTGTACTTTATAATGTTCAGGGTGTATCTACTGTTCACCCTACAAAGTATGGTTTTGTCAGGATTTTTATTATCCTGAAAATAATATAAAATTTGCGAGAAACTTAGAAAATAGTGATTTCCTGATATTTAAATCAAGAGATCTACCCCTAATCCCCTGAATAAATTTTTCATTTGTACTGTATAATGTTCAGGGTGTATCTACTGTTCACCCTACAAAGTATGGTTTTGTCAGGATTTTTATTATCCTGAAAATAATATAAAAATTGCGAGAAACTTGGAAAATAGTGATTTCCTGATATTTAGATCAAGAGATCTACCCCTAATCCCCTGAATAAATTTTTCATTTGTACTTTATAATATTCAGGGTGTATCTACTGTTCACCCTACAAAGTATGGTTTTGTCAGGATTTTTATTATCCTGAAAATAATATAAAATTTGCGAGAAACTTGGGAATAATGATTTCCTGATATTTAAATCAAGAGATCTACCCCTAATCCCCAGAATAAATTTTTCATTTGTACTTTATAATGTTCAGGGTATATCTACTGTTCACCCTACAAAGTATGGTTTTGTCAGGATTTTTATTATCCTGAAAAGAATATAAAAATTGCGAGAAACTTGGAAAATAGTGATTTCCTGATATTTAAATCAAGATATCTACACCTAATCCCCTGAATAAATTTTTCATTTGTACTTTATAATGTTCAGGGTGTATCTACTGTTCACCCTACAAAGTATGGTTTTGTCAGGATTTTTATTATCCTGAAAATAATATAAAAATTGCGAGAAACTTGGAAATAATGATTTCCTGATATTTAAATCAAGAGATCTACCCCTAATCCCCTGAATAAATTTTTCATTTGTACTTTATAATGTTCAGGGTGTATCTACTGTTCACCCTACGAAGTATGGTTTTGTCAGGATTTTTATTATCCTGAAAATAATATAAAAATTGCGAGAAACTTGGAAAATAGTGATTTCCTGATATTTAAATCAAGAGATCTACCCCTAATCCCCTGAATAAATTTTTCATTTGTACTTTATAATATTCAGGGTGTATCTACTGTTCACCCTACAAAGTATGGTTTTGTCAGGATTTTTATTATCCTGAAAATAATATAAAATTTGCGAGAAACTTGGAAATAATGATTTCCTGATATTTAAATCAAGAGATCTACCCCTAATCCCCTGAATAAATTTTTCATTTGTACTTTATAATGTTCAGGGTATATCTGCTGTTCACCCTACAAAGTATGGTTTTGTCAGGATTTTTATTATCGTGAAAAGAATATAAAAATTGCGAGAAACTTGGAAAATAGTGATTTCCTGATATTTAAATCAAGATATCTACCCCTAATCCCCTGAATAAATTTTTCATTTGTACTTTATAATGTTCAGGGTGTATCTACTGTTCACCCTACAAAGTATGGTTTTGTCAGGATTTTTATTATCCTGAAAATAATATACAAATTGCGAGAAACTTGGAAATAATGATTTCCTGATATTTAAATCAAGAGATCTACCCCTAATCCCCTGAATAAATTTTTCATTTGTACTTTATAATGTTCAGGGTGTATCTACTGTTCACCCTACAAAGTATGGTTTTGTCAGGATTTTTATTATCCTGAAAATAATATAAAAATTGCGAGAAACTTGGAAAATAGTGATTTCCTGATATTTAAATTAAGAGATCTACCCCTAATCCCCTGAATAAATTTTTCATTTGTACTTTATAATATTCAGGGTGTATCTACTGTTCACCCTACAAAGTATGGTTTTGTCAGGATTTTTATTATCCTGAAAAGAATATACAAATTGCGAGAAACTTGGAAATAATGATTTCCTGATATTTAAATCAAGAGATCTACCCCTAATCCCCTGAATAAATTTTTCATTTGTACTTTATAATGTTCAGGGTATATCTGCTGTTCACCCTACAAAGTATGGTTTTGTCAGGATTTTTATTATCCTGAAAAGAATATAAAAATTGCGAGAAACTTGGAAAATAGTGATTTCCTGATATTTAAATCAAGATATCTACCCCTAATCCCCTGAATAAATTTTTCATTTGTACTTTATAATGTTCAGGGTATATCTGCTGTTCACCCTACAAAGTATGGTTTTGTCAGGATTTTTATTATCCTGAAAAGAATATAAAAATTGCGAGAAACTTGGAAAATAGTGATTTCCTGATATTTAAATCAAGATATCTACCCCTAATCCCCTGAATAAATTTTTCATTTGTACTTTATAATGTTCAGGGTATATCTGCTGTTCACCCTACAAAGTATGGTTTTGTCAGGATTTTTATTATCCTGAAAAGAATATAAAAATTGCGAGAAACTTGGAAAATAGTGATTTCCTGATATTTAAATCAAGATATCTACCCCTAATCCCCTGAATAAATTTTTCATTTGTACTTTATAATATTCAGGGTGTATCTACTGTTCACCCTACAAAGTATGGTTTTGTCAGGATTTTTATTATCCTGAAAATAATATAAAATTTGCGAGAAACTTGGAAATAATGATTTCCTGATATTTAAATCAAGAGATCTACCCCTAATCCCCTGAATAAATTTTTCATTTGTACTTTATAATGTTCAGGGTATATCTGCTGTTCACCCTACAAAGTATGGTTTTGTCAGGATTTTTATTATCGTGAAAAGAATATAAAAATTGCGAGAAACTTGGAAAATAGTGATTTCCTGATATTTAAATCAAGATATCTACCCCTAATCCCCTGAATAAATTTTTCATTTGTACTTTATAATGTTCAGGGTGTATCTACTGTTCACCCTACAAAGTATGGTTTTGTCAGGATTTTTATTATCCTGAAAATAATATACAAATTGCGAGAAACTTGGAAATAATGATTTCCTGATATTTAAATCAAGAGATCTACCCCTAATCCCCTGAATAAATTTTTCATTTGTACTTTATAATGTTCAGGGTGTATCTACTGTTCACCCTACAAAGTATGGTTTTGTCAGGATTTTTATTATCCTGAAAATAATATAAAAATTGCGAGAAACTTGGAAAATAGTGATTTCCTGATATTTAAATTAAGAGATCTACCCCTAATCCCCTGAATAAATTTTTCATTTGTACTTTATAATATTCAGGGTGTATCTACTGTTCACCCTACAAAGTATGGTTTTGTCAGGATTTTTATTATCCTGAAAAGAATATACAAATTGCGAGAAACTTGGAAATAATGATTTCCTGATATTTAAATCAAGAGATCTACCCCTAATCCCCTGAATAAATTTTTCATTTGTACTTTATAATGTTCAGGGTATATCTGCTGTTCACCCTACAAAGTATGGTTTTGTCAGGATTTTTATTATCCTGAAAAGAATATAAAAATTGCGAGAAACTTGGAAAATAGTGATTTCCTGATATTTAAATCAAGATATCTACCCCTAATCCCCTGAATAAATTTTTCATTTGTACTTTATAATGTTCAGGGTATATCTGCTGTTCACCCTACAAAGTATGGTTTTGTCAGGATTTTTATTATCCTGAAAAGAATATAAAAATTGCGAGAAACTTGGAAAATAGTGATTTCCTGATATTTAAATCAAGATATCTACCCCTAATCCCCTGAATAAATTTTTCATTTGTACTTTATAATATTCAGGGTGTATCTACTGTTCACCCTACAAAGTATGGTTTTGTCAGGATTTTTATTATCCTGAAAATAATATAAAATTTGCGAGAAACTTGGAAATAATGATTTCCTGATATTTAAATCAAGAGATCTACCCCTAATCCCCTGAATAAATTTTTCATTTGTACTTTATAATGTTCAGGGTATATCTGATGTTCACCCTACAAAGTATGGTTTTGTCAGGATTTTTATTATCCTGAAAAGAATATAAAAATTGCGAGAAACTTGGAAAATAGTGATTTCCTGATATTTAAATCAAGATATCTACCCCTAATCCCCTGAATAAATTTTTCATTTGTACTTTATAATGTTCAGGGTGTATCTACTGTTCACCCTACAAAGTATGGTTTTGTCAGGATTTTTATTATCCTGAAAATAATATAAAAATTGCGAGAAACTTGGAAAATAGTGATTTCCTGATATTTAGATCAAGAGATCTACCCCTAATCCCCTGAATAAATTTTTCATTTGTACTTTATAATATTCAGGGTGTATCTACTGTTCACCCTACAAAGTATGGTTTTGTCAGGATTTTTATTATCCTGAAAATAATATAAAATTTGCGAGAAACTTAGAAAATAGTGATTTCCTGATATTTAAATCAAGAGATCTACCCCTAATCCCCTGAATAAATTTTTCATTTGTACTGTATAATGTTCAGGGTGTATCTACTGTTCACCCTACAAAGTATGGTTTTGTCAGGATTTTTATTATCCTGAAAATAATATAAAAATTGCGAGAAACTTGGAAAATAGTGATATCCTGATATTTAGATCAAGAGATCTACCCCTAATCTCCTGAATAAATTTTTCATTTGTACTTTATAATATTCAGGGTGTATCTACTGTTCACCCTACAAAGTATGGTTTTGTCAGGATTTTTATTATCCTGAAAATAATATAAAATTTGCGAGAAACTTGGGAATAATGATTTCCTGATATTTAAATCAAGAAATCTACCCCTAATCCCCAGAATAAATTTTTCATTTGTACTTTATAATGTTCAGGGTGTATCTACTGTTCACCCTACGAAGTATGGTTTTGTCAGGATTTTTATTATCCTGAAAATAATATAAAAATTGCGAGAAACTTGGAAAATAGTGATTTCCTGATATTTAAATCAAGAGATCTACCCCTAATCCCCTGAATAAATTTTTCATTTGTACTTTATAATATTCAGGGTGTATCTACTGTTCACCCTACAAAGTATGGTTTTGTCAGGATTTTTATTATCCTGAAAATAATATAAAATTTGCGAGAAACTTAGAAAATAGTGATTTCCTGATATTTAAATCAAGATATCTACCCCTAATCCCATGAATAAATTTTTCATTTGTACTTTATAATGTTCAGGGTGTATCTACTGTTCACCCTACAAAGTATGGTTTTGTCAGGATTTTTATTATCCTGAAAATAATATAAAAATTGCGAGAAACTTGGAAATAATGATTGCCTGATATTTAAATCAAGAGATCTACCCCTAATCCCCTGAATAAATTTTTCATTTGTACTTTATAATATTCAGGGTGTATCTACTGTTCACCCTACAAAGTATGGTTTTGTCAGGATTTTTATTATCCTGAAAATAATATAAAATTTGCGAGAAACTTGGAAATAATGATTTCCTGATATTTAAATCAAGAGATCTACCCCTAATCCCCTGAATAAATTTTTCATTTGTACTTTATAATGTTCAGGGTATATCTGCTGTTCACCCTACAAAGTATGGTTTTGTCAGGATTTTTATTATCCTGAAAAGAATATAAAAATTGCGAGAAACTTGGAAAATAGTGATTTCCTGATATTTAAATCAAGATATCTACCCCTAATCCCCTGAATAAATTTTTCATTTGTACTTTATAATGTTCAGGGTGTATCTACTGTTCACCCTACAAAGTATGGTTTTGTCAGGATTTTTATTATCCTGAAAATAATATACAAATTGCGAGAAACTTGGAAATAATGATTTCCTGATATTTAAATCAAGAGATCTACCCCTAATCCCCTGAATAAATTTTTCATTTGTACTTTATAATGTTCAGGGTGTATCTACTGTTCACCCTACAAAGTATGGTTTTGTCAGGATTTTTATTATCCTGAAAATAATATAAAAATTGCGAGAAACTTGGAAAATAGTGATTTCCTGATATTTAAATTAAGAGATCTACCCCTAATCCCCTGAATAAATTTTTCATTTGTACTTTATAATATTCAGGGTGTATCTACTGTTCACCCTACAAAGTATGGTTTTGTCAGGATTTTTATTATCCTGAAAAGAATATACAAATTGCGAGAAACTTGGAAATAATGATTTCCTGATATTTAAATCAAGAGATCTACCCCTAATCCCCTGAATAAATTTTTCATTTGTACTTTATAATGTTCAGGGTATATCTGCTGTTCACCCTACAAAGTATGGTTTTGTCAGGATTTTTATTATCCTGAAAAGAATATAAAAATTGCGAGAAACTTGGAAAATAGTGATTTCCTGATATTTAAATCAAGATATCTACCCCTAATCCCCTGAATAAATTTTTCATTTGTACTTTATAATGTTCAGGGTATATCTGCTGTTCACCCTACAAAGTATGGTTTTGTCAGGATTTTTATTATCCTGAAAAGAATATAAAAATTGCGAGAAACTTGGAAAATAGTGATTTCCTGATATTTAAATCAAGATATCTACCCCTAATCCCCTGAATAAATTTTTCATTTGTACTTTA